>JAOTQR010000100.1:3012649-3030535 GCA_025774065.1 Solanum ossicruentum | reverse complement strand
TAGGCTGCGTACATCCGACCCCCCCTCACCCCGCAATGAGCGGGAGCCTTTTGAGGCACTGGGGTATGTTGATGATGTTGATGATGGTGTATTTGAATCAAAGCCATAGTTTTAGCGTTTTAGATAAAAAAGAGAGAGTAGAGTCAAACGCATAGAGCTTTGAACCCTGATTTTAGACACTTTGAAATCCAAAAAAACATCTATCACGACCCTGTAAGTTTATGCAATGCTAAAGATTTCCAACACATTAATTTCAAGCACCAATCATGTAAGAAGATATACGAACAGTTGAATAATTGAACATACCAACAAGACTCTCAGTTTGACATATTAAAAGAATCAAAGATAAGCTAAACCCAAAACTGTATCGACGATACGAGCATAAGAAACAAATTCATACTTAACATGAGACTAGAATAAATACTTCAAACTGAAAGAATTGATTTAAAATCCAGATTTTCAATCCTCCATTAAGGCAAGTTACAGTGATGCCAAACAATAACAACCCCAAATAACCCAATTAGCATACTGACAAATTATATTCTTATAACAGGACATAAAGATATGAAATTAACACTCAAAAGTAAGCTATAACATGCTAAAACGTCAAATATTAACCAGCAGGTCGTGTTTAAGGTAGTCACAAGTTCAAAATAACGTGACTTGGGTCTTAAGTCTATAAAGAAAATCAAAGACTAAATGGACAATCCGAAACAGAGACAGTAAGCTTCAACATAACAGGGATTGAACAAGAGAACATGAGCCCAACCTCATACTAGGATCAATGGATCAAGGCTAGGAGAAAATTAAACAAAATAACAGCAGCAACCCAGGACACTTACTGGAAATTGTTGTTATAACAGGAAACATAAGAAGAAACTTAAAGATTATACCATCAGCCATAAGCGGAGCACCCAACAGTAATTTGAGTGAAGCTCTAAACCAATGAATCTCAAGGAAAAGGAAGCAAATAAAGTCATGAATGGTAACTAAAACAAAGACAAGATTCAGTTTCGTTCATGGTAAATGCAACAACAGCCAGTTCAAATTAGACAATACTACTTCGCAAAGTTCAGTTATCATTCGCGAATCCGACTCATAAATGTGAGCTTAAAAACTGACTTTCGTCTCAAACGCACAATCCCATAGCATATCGACTTAACAACGTCGTCTAGTCAGCTACATAGCAACCAAAACATAACAGTGCACGCATCATTAAAAATGAGAAATTCAGATGAAGTATTACCTGTATCTGTGCAACAAACTGAGACGACGAACTTGACGAAGCTTCTCCACCACCAAAGATTTCCGTCTACACCTTCCTCGACCCAGAATTCTCAATTTCAAGACCTTCAAAGCGAAATGAGTTTCTGGGAAATTAGTTTGAAGATATGTGAACTATATTGAGATTTGGAAATCTAGAATGCCTATGAAAAATTGAGTGAGTCTTTGCTAGGGTTTCGAATTCAGAACTAGCTGTTTAACTAGAACTTTTTCGAGTTCTTTTTGTGAGGAACACAAAAATAAGAAAGGGGTTATATAGCCCCAAAATTAGGGCAAGAGTGGGAGGGAAAATGCAGGGCAAATTGGGGTCGAACTTGGGCTTTTTCAATTCAAAATTTGAATTTCCAATCTTGGAAATCATTATGTCTCAACCCTTTATCCGTTAAATTCGGATCAAAGGGGTATCGACAACTTCGGGATGAGAACACCTACGTCACTCACGACGACTCTTTTATTGAAGTGAGGGGATAGGCAACGTGTATGTATGTAGGAGGAGGTGAAAGTTGGGAGAAGTAGTTTCGACGTTTATTTGGTTTGGTTCACTGGTTTTTTTTCCGCTTGGTTTTGGGTTTTGTCTGACGAGGAAGAAGAAGAAATGGTGAGGGTGTGGGAGCGTGAAGGAGAAAGAAGAAGAAGGAAAGAAAGGGAATTGGGGGCGTGTGGCCCCCACGCGCAATATATGTATGTTGGCTGATGCAAAATGGGATTTGGGCCTGGTAGGGATGTCTAGGCTGGATTTGGTTTGGGCCAGAATTTGGTCCAAGTGATTTGGGCCAGAGTTTGGTCCAAAAAACTGAAAATGGGTTCAAGGGATAGGGGTATTTTGATTTAAAACTTAGCCATTTCTATTGCAAGTTCAACCAATTAAAAATAATCAAATTGAATTAGATTGACTACTTTGTCTACATGACGAATTATACAAATTAATTAAAGAGTTTTTAATATTATCAACCTGAAATAATTCAGAATAATAATTCCTAAAATAAAAAGGAAATTTATTTGAGAAAATATTTTTTGCATTTTCAAAAGATAATTATTTCAAATTGTTAAAATTAAAAGCTCGATGATTGATTTATACCGTGGAGGGTAAAAATTGGATGTCAACAACCGACACTCAGAGACTATTGCTAGTCCCCAAGCAACCACTTGGTTGTATCACATTCATTCATTCATACGTTGTACTAATCAGTGGAAGACATAAGGAAGTAAATGGACACATCGTCATCTAGTTTTAAAATAATATTATAATAAAAGGCTAGTAGGAAGAACTAGCTCTCAATCTTACTTCAACATTCGACTCTAGTCTATGAAGCCTCTATCACTATCAGGTGGTACCAATGACAGACACATGGCTACCTCAATCAAATAAAGCTAATAAGTGTCTAACTCTAAAGCAAGATGAAATAAATATGCTGAATCCTCCGAAGTAGGGGAGGCTCACCAATTAACTGAACGTCTCAAATCCTCAGGGATGCACTTGTTGACGATCTCCAAATCTTGTATCTACATCATAAAACGATGCAGCCCCAGAGGGAGACGTTAGTACGTGGAATGTACTGGTATGTAAAATAGCTGAGTGGAACTGAAACAGATAGAATAATATAGAAACAACAATCAACATCAAGGATAGTAACAATCAACATGTCAAATGTCTGAGGGCCATCGGACTGGGTAAAACCTGAATTAACCGTGGTGCACTTGTAGGAAATCCCTTGCGGAGGGCCTGTGCACCCCCGGGATTAGTCGGGGCTCTAAGTGACTCAGACATCCGGTGCAAATCAAAAAAAAAAAGTAACAATCAACATGTCAAATGTCTATCCAAAGCAAGAATAAAGAGTAGACAAGAGACCCATCAACCAAACAACTCATTAATCAAATTAGACTCATCTCAGAGGGACTCATCTCAAGGGAACTCAATTCAACTCATCTAATTACATCTCATCTTTATCTCATCTCATCTCGACTTAGATTACTTAGTTTAGGAACTTTCTGGGAGTTTCTCGGACCTGCACCCATTACCTATGAGCCGGTGATGTTACAACGAACTGATGTCGTTGCCACATTCGCCCAATACCTTTGTCGGGATAAAGGGCGTGCATCTAAGGGTCCATCATAACATCAAGTCCTCTTTTGGGACTAAGGAATCATCCGTTTCTCACGGTCCAATCCTCTCCTATGCTAGCTACATAGTAATGAGTGCAAGTGGGACTCACTTTTACTCATTTCGGTGCTTGATACTCCTCCGAGGACTTAATGCTCATAAGACAATCAATCTCATCTCAAATCAGCCTCATGGAGGCACTTAACATCCAATCAGTCTCATAGGGACTCTCATCATCTCATCAATCAACATCTCATTTAACAAATCAGGGCTTCTAACGATCATTAGGGTACAATCAAGTAGACAAATCATTAGAGTTCATTTATGGGGACTCAAGGGACTATCAAGTTCTATCAATCTATCATCATTCTCATATTCACAATCACAATCTTTACCAAATTCTCAATCAAGGCTCTAGACTCTATCCCTATCTTCATTCATGCAATCTTTATGAAATAATAAGTAGGGTTTATGCAATAATTCATGTTAAACATTCAATTCAAGAAAAACAAGTTTTATGATGATCATTAACATGTGAAAATACTAGTAAATACAATTTTTCAAGAAAATAATCAAGAATCATGCATGTAGATTCACTAACTTTCAACTCTCATCTAAAACCACCTATGGTAGGGCAATCTCATGCTGTTAGTTTAGCCTTACATACCTGGAAAGTTTATATTACAATCGAAATTTGATGAATAATAGCTTTCTTGGAGAAAATACTCGATCTCGGTAGTTCCTTTAGAGAGGAAGAACTTGGAAAGACATTATTAAAAGGGCTTCTCCTTGATTCTTAAATTATTGACTTAGAATTTTTTAGAGTTCTTGATGAAGAACCCTACATTCTTTAAAACGAAGAATCAAGAAATTCTTTCTTGGGATTCTTGAATTCGTCTTCTTGGAACCCTAGGTTATGATGTAAGATTCTATTAGAGATTCATGAATAGATAAAGAAAGTTGGGTTGGGTAGATTGAAATTTATGAAGAATAACTCACTTTGAGGATGAATCTTGAAAGCTAATCCTAACTTGATGACTTATTTGATGATTCTTGAGCGTTTATGTTTAGGAGTAAAGGGAGAGAGCTTTGATTATGAAAACTGACGTTTTATGCGTTTTGAGACCTTAAATAGACCCCTAAAGGTTATAGGATAAAAGTACCCTCAAAATAAAAAGAAAAAAATGTCACTGCTTATCCAGTAAAGGTCTGCGTTTGGTCCGTGCAAATAGCTTTGCATTCCTTCACTAAAATGGTGATAACTTTCTACTCCAAACTCTGATTAAGGCAAAATTGGATGAGTTGGAAAGCTAATTCAAATATCTTCGATTTGATATATTATGGGTGACCTAACTCATTTTACTTTAGGAGATATGGTCGTTTGAAGTTGACCCTTCTAACTACTCATACGAAAACTTAGTTGGTAGAAATTATTTGGACTTGGCTTGATGTAAAGGTTCCCTTATATCCGTTTATTGAACTTAGGTGGGGTTGAGAATTGACCAAAATGCCCCTCAAAGAAAAATGAAATTTTTTTAAAAAATACAAGGCATGTCCACGTCACGCCTTGGACGCACACAACTACTAATTTTTCGATCCAATTGCTCTAAATTCGAATGAGACCATTTTCCCACTCAATTTTTCGTGCTGAATGCAAATTCGGTCTCGGATTTTCCATTAGAGCTTGGGAAGACGCGTTATGCGCACGATTCCATTCTAGGGGTATTTCGAAAATTTCATGGGGTGCTACAAAAAAATATTTATAAATTTAATATTTATAATAATTGAGGATATTTTTGTAAAAATTTATCAGTTATGATACAGTTATGATCAATTATTTTTGGAAGAACATGGTCAAGGATGGCATAGAGTGGTTGACTAGATTGTTCAATGCTATTATTAAGATGGCCAAGATGCCGGATGAATGGAGGAGTATAATGGTTCCTCTGTATAAGAACAAGGGGGATATTCAAAACTGTAACAAATACAGGGATATCAAGTTGCTAAGTCGCACTATGAAGGTTTGGGAGAGAGAGGTGAAGATGAGGGTGAGAAGAGTAGTGTCTATTTCGGAGAATCAGTTTGGATTCATGCCGGGACGGTCGACTACTTAAGCTATTCATCTTGTTCAGAGATTACTGGAGAATTATAGGGAAAGAAAGAAGGACCTTCATATGGTGTTCATTGATCTCGAGAAAGCCTATGATAAGGTTCCAAGGGATGTACTGGGGAGGTGTTTAGAGGTGAAAGGTGTCCCTATGGCATATATTAGAGCGATAAAGGATATGTATGACGGAGCCAAAACTCGGGTAAGAGCGGTAGGAGGAGATTCTAAGTATTTTCCTGTTGAGATGGGACTCCATCAAGGATCTGTGTTGAGCCCTTTCCTATTTGCCTTGGTGATAGATGAGTTGACGCGACCTATCTAGGAGGAGGTTCCATGGTGTATATTATTTGCAGATGACATAGTACTAATTGATGAGACTCGGACTAAAGTTAATGATATATTGGAAGCTTGGAGAGACGCCTTGGAGTCCAAAGGATTCAAACTAAGCAGGACCAAAATAGATTACTTGGAGTGCAAATTTAGTGTTGCGAGGGATGAAGCAGACATTGACGTGAGGCTTGCCACTCATCTTACTCCCAAGAGGGAAAACTTTAAGTCTCTAGGGTCCATCATCCAGAGTAGTGGCGAGATCGATGATGATGTCACACATCGTATTGGGGTAGCATGGACTAAATGGAGGCTTGCCACGGGAGTATTATGTGACAAGAAGATACCACCTAAACTCAAAGGTACATTTTACAGAATGATGGTTAGACCATCTCTGCTGTATGGGGTGGAGTGTTGGCCAATAAAAAATACACATGTTCAGAAGATGCATGTCACAGAAATGAGGATGTTGAGGTGGATGTGTGGTCACACTAAGAATGATAAGATTAGGAATGAAACCATTCGGGAGGAGCTAGAGGTGGCCCCGGTGGCTGATAAGATGAGGGAAGCGAGGCTGTGATGGTTTGGACATGTACAAAGAAGGAGTACCGATGCTCCTGTTAGGAGGTGCGAGAGGTTGGTTTTGGGAGCTACACGGAGGGGTGGAGGTAGACCGAAGAAGTATTGGGTGGAGGTGATCATACAAGACATGACGAAACTTGATCTCACTGAGGACATGACCTTAGATAGAAAGCATTGGAGGTCGCGAATTAGAGTAGCAGGCTAATTGGTTGGTAGGTTAGGTGGATGTCTGGCCTTGCGATATAGTGGGGTAGCAAGAGTAGTCATGTTGTATATCATGTTTGGCCTTGGGATATAGTGGGGTAGCAAGAGTAGTCATATTTTATATCATGTTTGTCATTATCTTTCGTATGCGTGTTAAATTTATCGCATTTACATACTGTGCTTTTCGTTTTTAGTCTTCCTTTCTATTCCCTTCCTTCCCTTTTTGTCATATCTAGTTTATTCTGCTTATGAGTTTTTGAGACGAGGGTCCCCAGGATATAGCCTCTTTACTTCTATGTGGTAGCGGTAAGGTCTGTGTACATTCTAACCTCCCCAGACCCTACTTGTGGAATTCCACTGGGTATGTTGTTGTTGTTGATACAGTACCATATAGTCAAATCAAACAACAAATTGTCATTAAGCAGTAGCAACCCATGCAGTCTATCTAATCATTGTACAGTACTGTACTGTACACTACTGTACCATATCATACCATACCAAGTACCATATATTATGAAACCATGGGAAACCACCATTCAAATAGAGGGTAAAAGAATATGTTTAAAAACCACTTTTGAGGTGTCTTTTGTGTTAAAAACCATAGGAAAAATCTGTATGGGCTTATACCCAAAGCGGACAATACCTTGACAGTTAAGTTGGACCAGGGCCGTTACTTGGATGACTGCTGTTTGGGGGTTCTTTAGGGATCGATTCACTTTACGTAGATTGACTGAACACACTGAAAACTAAAAGTAATTAATTTTGAGATATTAATGGACCATCTTCAATAAATTATTTCAAATAGTCCTGCTCTTCAATTTCAGTCCTTTTTATCATACTCAGCCTTAAGCGTTACCTAGTAGTAGGCTGCAAAAAGTACCATTTTATTGGGACATACTTTATCATGCAGAGTGAACAGTGAAGTTGGAACATTTTGACTGGCCTGTTTCCCTTATTTTTGAATCTTAAATTTCCTGTTATCTGCATGAGAGACTTTTTGCGTTATAAAAAATTTGTGTGTAGCATCAACTCACAGGTAGTAGGCATAGGAGCCTTTTACATTATGGTAAATCTTTCAGGTTTCTGTGTTCTAAAGCTTTTGATAGTGCAGTGCAGGAATAGGGGTTCTTAATGCTGCTAGGAAGACAATGGCAAGAATGCTAGGGAACACTGAAATTGCTTTTGAAAGTGCAAGGAGCCAGTTCTGGGTGGTTGATGCCAACGTAAGCATCTCCTCATATGTTCCTTTTTGACTCAAAACTTTCTGTTAAGCTTCAATTGAGCAATATAACATTTTTTTTGTTATTTTTTCTTCCTTGTTTAAATGACATACTACTTGTCTTTTCTTATTGCCGGGTTACAATCTGTTCATAATTATCTTAAAGAATATTTACCTTTCCTTTATCCTCTTTTTGTCATCTTCTTTTTTTACCAATATTAGAAATGATAGTTCACTTTGTTGTTCTTTTGAAGTGCATTTAACTTTTGATAATGTTAACCATTGAAAAGGTTATAGCAGAAACTATTGCTTGTATTTTTTGTTATAAAAGTCCCATCCACTGCAGTGTTAAAACTAGTGCCTAGGTCTTGAAGGCAGGTGCAGCACTTGGTGGATGCTTTTGCTTAGTATAGGTGGTGCTTCAGTGCTGGCATACAGACACCAAGCTTCTTTGAGATGTCTTATCACCCATAAGCTCTATCTTGAAAGATGTTTTTATTAAACAATGAATACTGTCAATAAAGGGACATATTTTGTTAGCGAAGGTAATGAATGAACTTGCTACTGATTATAAATCAAAATTATGAAGTTATTACTCCCTTTGTAGTCTTAGTTTGACTAGGCACGGAATTTAGGAAAGTAAATGAGACTTTCAAATCTTGTGGTCTTTAAATTAACGATGTGTATAATGTACCAAAATGCTCTTTGAATATGCGGTCTTAACATACCATGTGAGATGTTAGAATTGAATGGTCACAAAACATAGAATATGGCAATGCTTTAAAACAGGCTAAAATTGAAAGTAAGAAACAATGAGAGTATAAGAAAACTAGCATTTATCCTCTATTATGAACTTAAGATTTCATCTTTGTGTTTGAATCAGAAGTTTACAATGATTTTGGGCGTGTTTATATTATTTTACTTAATATATTTCACTCAATGGTACTTTTTTTCAATCCAAATATCCATAAGTTGTTTCATGTATTTATGACAACTTTTTTTGAATCATCAAATAATTTCCATTTGTTTCTTCATTAATGTCGTGTTTCACTAATGGTCGGGCTTGAATTATGCCTTACGCTTAAACCTTATCAATCCTTGGTTCCTTTCTATGCACACCTTTGCCAATGTTGATCCATAGCCCAATGCATATAGATTTAAGTGAGAGCATAAGCCTATGAACGAGTAAAAAATTTGGTGGTGGTTTGGGTATGTCACACCCCGAGCATATATCCTAGGCGTTGCCAGCTTGGGAAACTGTTGTTGGTCCTAAGTGAACCCTTGACTTGGCTAACTCAACGAAAGACTCAAAGCAAAACAAATGCTAACTCAAGTGGGCTTCTCAATCCTTAAGAATTAATATGGATAATAGATTTGAAATAATCAACTCATAAGATGCACAATGCCATAAACTCAATAACAAGATGATAGTTTTCGAAACAAATTCACAAAGAAACGTTTGACTCTACTCTAACTCTGACTGACTCAGCCTATGAAGTCTCTATCTACTCACGGGAAGGTATCAGGATAGGCCCATGGCTATCTCAAAAGAACTACTAAATAGGAAGAGTAAATATGAAATAAAAGATCCCTTCGAAGTAAGGAGGTCTCACCAAAAGTTGGGATGAACTGGATCTTCAATGAAGCACCTGTTGAGGATTTCTAGCACCTGTATTTGCATCATAAGACGATGCAGCATGGAAAGACATCAGTGCGTGGAATGTACAGTATGTAAAATAGTTAAAAGGAAATATATACAATGACACAAAACTCAACTCAAAATAAAGCATGCAAATTTAAGAATATATGACGCCTCAAGACTTAAATAAATGCAATCTTAGTAAAATAATATTTACTCTTGGAGAGTTTCTCTAACTAACAACTATCACCTATGAGCCAGTGATGATACAACGATTGCACTATCGTCGCAACAGCTGCCCCATACTTTGCCAAGGTATGGGACGATCATCTCAGTGGACCCAAAATAAAAGTCCTTTTGGGACAAGTGAGGAGTTGCCAGAACCAATGGCACAATCCTATCCTACATTGGCTACATAGTTTATCGGATTTGAGTTGCCTCTACTCTTACCCAAATTGATGCTCAATACTACTCCCAAAATCAAATTATTATGCTCATATAACTCAAATGCGTAATTTACTCAAAAATCATGTCATTTCGTCTCATTAGACTTTAACTCAAAAAGTTCAAACTCATCTCATCTGATGATTCTCATCTCATAATGCTCTTTATGAAAACATACTTTTAGAGTTACTCGTATCTCTTCAAAACTCTTTTTTCAAAACCCCATTTAAACTCAATGCTCATGCTTATTTAAACTCAATAAAACATGCATAGAATCAATTTGAAAATCATACTTTATTCAATGTGAAAACCATCCTAGTTAACTCAAATTAGATGCATAATAAAGCAATGATCATCAACTCGACTGATGTTCGGTATCCCAATCCATAATTATATAAAACTCAATAAAATAAAGGACTAACTCATTCAGAGTTCAAAGAAACTAGTGTTAAAACTCAATTCAAACTCATAGAAGAAAGAAATTTAGACATTGGGTGTGTGGACGAACTCAATCCAATGCTATGAATTGCTTTACATACATGGAAAATTTAGATTCTTGAAGAACTTTGAGAACTCAATGAACGCTCTTGGAAACTTAGCTTTCTTCCTCTCCAATCTTGCTCTCAAATAATTTAAGTGTTAATAAGAGTATTTGTACATTGGGTACTGCTAAGGGGATTATTTTAGTCCCAAAACATCAAGGATTGATTGCGGAAGGGTGGGAAAAGGGGAAAACACCCCTTATTAAAAGCTACTGGATCGATCCACGAAAGGCATCTATGGCTCGTAGATGCTTCTGTGAGTCGTGGAAGACACCTCGTGGAATCTGACTGGACTTGGGGTCTCTGAACTTGGTTCTATGGACGCCTCTTTACGGGTCATAGACCCTTCTACCGGTCATCCTACATGTTTGTCGGAAAAGTACTGAGACTTGGTTTTCAGGACTTGACTATCTGCGGGTCATGAATCGGACTATAGATCGTAGACCCAGCTTGTGGATGGGGTACTAAGATCTCAAGGCTTGGATCTATAAAAGCACATCACGGCCTGTCCTGTTCAATTGTGGTAAAAGTACTGAGACTATGTTCTCAATAGTTGGGAACTACGGGACCTTTCCACGGTCCATAGAAAGTTCCACGGGTCGTGAACCGTTTCGTAGAATAGACTGGAACATGCCATTGCAGTACCTCAATTCCACGAACTCCATCTACGGTCTATAAATGATTTTACGAGTTGTAGATGTCAAATTTCTGCAGAAACCAGATTTCTTCCTGGGCTTTCTGGGCTATCTGAGTTAGATTGTTTTGAGGGTGTGACAGGGTATTGCATAGAATGATGGGAAAGAAAGTACACTAAAATCAAGAGTAAGGAGTATCAGGTAGAAATTTGACAGACTAGTGAGTAATTATTGGGTTATATACGATCCGTATATTTAGTATCAGCCTCTTTTGGGAATAATTATAAGGGGCAACCCAACAAGCAAGGTCCTGAAAACTTTTGACATGCTTGTTGCCTGTGAGCAGTTCTCAATTTAGACTTTGATTGTTGTTAAATGCATTTAATGTGTTTCTTTCCCTTCTCTAGCTTAGATTGTCGAAGTAGCCTGATGCAATGGCTACAGTATGATGATATTGTAAATGTTTGTTTGGACTTCTTTTGCTTTTCTATATTCCTATGTGGATATGAAACTATTTGGGGAAGTGAAATGTATTAGGTGGGTTTAACTATGGCACAATTATTGATGGGTGTTTTACAATGTATTTAGGGATTAATCACTGAGGCACGTGAAAATGTTGATCCTGATGCTCGCCCATTTGCCAGAAAGATCAAAGAGATTGAACGTCAAGGACTAAATGAAGGTGCAACTCTTGCAGAAGTGGTAATTAACCTTTATCCTTTAATGAGTGAAAACTGATATTCTCATTTTTTTTAATCAAAATGGAGCTTTGTGGTCTGTCACTCTGTCTCATCTTAGTGTTGGACTTGAAGATCTCTTAATTTCTTGATTACTTGCTGTAAATATAGGTTACGTAAATTTATATGAAAGGAATGTTCACATGACGACTTTTTCATTCATCAGATAAACATTTGAGATCTAAAGGAAATTTTGACTGTGGAAAAAGTAAGAAATTGCAGTTGAGTTCAAATGCAACTAATTATGTTAGTGGGAAAATAGAAACTAATTGGACAGATGAGTGTAAATAATATGATGATTGCTCAACTCTGATAAGGCCAGCCAAGATATATTGGATCTTTATATTTGACAGTTCACCTGAATTGTGGTGCTGTGAACATACTTGTTGCAACATGAACAGAACATGAATTTTGATGCAATAAAATCTTCCATAAACTAAAAGTGAGAAAGCATTCTACAAAATACAGTAAATGTGGGTAATCGTGAGGTTGTGACTTAGTTTTGAATCACATTGCCAATCAACTGTTTTCTGAACTCGTATGGCTTGTCGTTTCCATTATGAGAAGCCATAGCAGAGCTGAAGAAAGAAAGTTAGGTACTAAATGGAGAGTATAGATAGAAGCTTATATACCACGAAATGCATTGATTCATGAGTGAAATATCCCAGAGGAAGAAGCTTCTATACCGAGAAATGCATTTATTCATGAGTGAAATATACTGTATGTTCTTTGCCATGTACTGTTAGTATGACACAAATTACTATGTATTGATTTCAATCAGGTACAAAAAGTGAAGCCAGATGTACTTCTTGGTTTATCTGCTTGTGGAGGCTTGTTTTCAAAAGAGGTATAGCATATAGAAATTGATAACTTGAATATCTTTAGCTACATAAACATACATTTCCTTTTATTTGTGGCTGACAAGAACAGAAAACCTTGCGTAATAAATTTTTGTGAGATTTAAGACAGCATTCTAATATTGATAAGTACCAACATGCTTCTCCAAATTCACTTATCTTGTTTGTCCAAATTTACTTAACAAAATTGCACCTTAACATTGTTTATAACTTTTTTATGATCATCAAACACTCCATGTATCTCTAGCTGAATTCTACCTCTATGTTTCTTGGCTGACAATTGGAAACTAGAAAACAGAGAATTATTCTTGTCTTGTCATACAATGTGAAATCTCCATGCTTCTTCCCACTAATGAATATGTCAGTTCTGGAATTGTCTACCAACATTGATTTCATGGGGTTTGAATTTTTGTATTAGTGCTTCAGTGAAATTCAGTGTAGCAGACTTGCATCTGCATGCTAACATATAAAGAACAGGACAAGGCCAGTTTAAGGATTCTCATTTTCCATTTCAGATTAATAGCTTCCTTCACCATCTGCTTTAAAAGTTCAACATAGAAACAACTGTAGCACAATGTTTCCCTCCCATATCTTTCTTAAGTATTAGTGGTCGCTTAAAAGATGTGGGAAGACATTCAAGTTGGCTTGTAGATTGGCATCTGTACACTGGAGAAAATGAGAACTGCTTTAACCATTACTTACAAAGGGGAAAAAAAGAGAATGGTATATACTAATTGATAACATACAAGGTTTTGAGAAATTGTGAATATTTCAGGTACTGGAAGCCCTTAAGGATTCAACTTCAACCCGGCCTGCAATTTTTCCAATGTCAAACCCAACGAGAAATGGTATATACTAACTGAGAGCATATAAGGTTTTGAGGTTGATAACATTCTCATTCACTGTTTTCTTCATTAATAGCTGAATGCACCCCTGAGGAAGCATTTTCTATTCTTGGTGACAACATTATTTTTGCAAGTGGAAGCCCATTCAAGGATGTGGATCTTGGTATGTCTAGTAATAATTAGTTCTAAAAGCTTAGATCATTCTTTTGGGTTCCTCTGTCTTGATAGATTTTTCATACTTTCTATTTTTGGTTAGTAACATTTGGAGTGCTGGTTTGCATGCAAGTCCTATACGTAATAGCAATGACAAAATAGTAAGAGTGTGTAATCTGTAATAGCCCCTTGTTCCATTTTATATATATATATATATATATATATATATATATATATATATATTATATGATTACTTTTGACTGGGTGGGTAGTTTATAAACAAAGACTTTTGACATATAAGCTAAACATATGCAAAATATGAAAACTTCCCCAGCTACCAACAGTTTAAATGACAGTTGGCAAGTGTTCCACGTAACACTTATTCTTTCTCCTAAAAAAAGTAGCTTTTTATCTTGTGGGTTCCAACAAGTCATAAGGGGAGGGTATTTCAAGCTTAGATCATCTCAAGTATAGAAAAGGTGCCTATCTTTTTGGACATACTAATAATGAAATAGTCGACATAATATAGAAAGAGGTAGTCGTGATTGCGTATAAAAAATATTCATGCTACTATGTTATCTGTTATGCATATAATTATATGATTAATTCTATTTATTTGTGAGTTTAATATTTTTGAAGTTGATCTGATATCTTGTTTATAACACATACTACTTTAGTTTAGAAATGCCTAATTAATGAAATAAATATTTTATAACTGCATAGGATTTCAATATATATGTTCTCTAAGTCTTTGAAATCTAAGCATGCTTATGCCACGGCTAAATTGGAGTATAATCAAGTGTTGTCATAACATTGTTCAACATTTAAGACAGGGACTTCCTGAACTTGAGTTGAGAGATACAATAAAATTGCAATATATTTGGAAGACTAATCCTCTATGATTAGCTTGATCTTAGCTTAGGGTCTCTCTTATTCTCTTTCTCATATGAGAAAAATGCTAATAGGATAAGGTAAATGTTGCAGTCCATTTTTCTGATATGTATTTTGCTGCAGTTTACTTTTAAAACGAATTACTTTGTGAATCCGTATTGATTTGGTTGCACAAAATGGAATGCCATAAAATGCTCACACATTTCCCAATGCCACTCTCTCTCCTACTTACTAGGAGAGAGGGTCCCTTTCTTTCCGGTGGTCGCCGGGATCTTCCCATCCCCCACCACCCTCTTCATCTCTTTCTCAGCTAACTCCTTATGAGGTAGCTTTTTTTCTCTTTCCTACTGCCTACTTTCACAAATGGATAACTTCATTATTTTGCGATCGGCTTCAAATCCTTCGACATAGAAAGAATCATGGGGACCTCTGGAATTTGGTATGAGTGGACGGAGAGAAGCAGGAATGCAATTACAAGGGCAAGATTTAACAAGGGATCCATGGAATGGATAATAAGAGTTCTAAGGGAAGCTTTTCATACAAAAAGTAATTTGCACGCAGGTGGAGGAAGACAGATGATATAGAAGAAATCTACTGTACCCAGAATTATAATAAGTACGGCAGATACATAAGTCTGATAAGTGTGAGGGGAAGACGGAGGGTAGTTTTGATAATCCCGGAATTTAATTTCAACTCTGGGTTGGTAGAGGTTGCAGACTAGGTGGCCAGATTTATAAGTTCTTATAAGTTGGACAGTAGCCCAGAGATGTTTAGAACCACCGAGGAGAATATATCATATGCTGAGATGGTCAGACGTTCGAAGTGGGAGAACAGAGCAGGGAAGGGACTTAAAGTTGATGGTTTGAAAGAAAAAGTCATTAGCATTAAAGACCCTCTATGTAAGCTTAATGAAGTCCTCAAGAGAAGTTTGGTGGGGGAATTTAGAGGGGAGGCGACATTGTCTAACATAAGAGATGGTCTCAAAACACTTGGAAACAAGCTTATGGCCTGAGTGTCTATGAGATGGACAATAATTTCTTCCTGTTTGAGTGCAATTCCATGCAACAAGCAAAGAAAATTATGGAAGGGAGCTGGGAATGGAAGTACCCAGTCAAATTCAATTGGTGGGACCCGCTGGCTACCACCATAGAGGAGTCTGAGAAAATCGACTCGACATGGGTGAAAATTGTAGGTCTACCGTTGCATCTTTGGTCGCAAACCATATTCAAAGCCATCGGCGATCGATGTGGTGGATGGATCGAAACGGAGGAGGAAACCACTCTCAGGAACCATCTCAAATGGGCGAGAATTAAGGTACATGGTGACTGCCACAATATTCTGAGGGAGATCTCCATTGAAAATGGGGGTTTTCTCTTCAAGTTGCAGCTACGGATCGAATCACCGGCGAGAGTCGTTGTCGGAGAAAGGGACTCTTCTCGTACCTCTGCACAGAAGATCTGTGACAGAGATTCGCTAGTCAAAGATGGTCCTTTTGAAAAGTTTTTCTTGATGGAGACCTCTCATAGGAAGCGTGAGATCCCACGTGATTTGGCAGGAACTAGTGGAAGGAGAAAGTGGGCCAAGGGAGATGGGTCTAATTCAAAAGACCCAAACCCTAATTTGGGCCAAGGCCCAAAGGCAATAGAAAAAGAGGCTACTAGACTTAAATCTGATTTCATTAAAGGAACATGTGACCCTCACCTGTCTTCTTTTAATGGACTTGATGAAGTTAAAACTCTTGCGGAGAGTTTTATTTTGGCACTTCAAAATTGGGAACTGAAAAGTAAGGAGACAACAACCCGAAATAGATGAAGATGCCAAAGAAGGGGAACCTTTTCTCCAACAGGTTCAGTCGAAAATCAGCGATAGTCAGGAGCAACCAGAGATAGAAACGACAACTCCCACAGTTTCTTAATCTGTTGTTAGAGAAACGGAATTGCCAATGCAACAAATTCTTCAACCCGACCCAGTAGATTTTGAAGTTATGGTAACTGAGGCTCCAAGTTGGGTGAATTCCCATATTCCGGAGTTAAGCAACACCTAGGGGGTAGCTTTTGATGGTTTTGAAAAAGAAACTTTGGAAGTCTTGATGAGAATCAATGAGCGAAAATCGGATTTGGAAAAGAAGAAACAGAAAGGCACCATAACTCCAAAAAACAGATGTATAGGCAAAAATGAGTTAAAAAATCTTCAATCTAGTCTGAACAAGGAAGTGGAAGGGACAAGAAGCAGGGGAAAAATCTTTATTTGACTTTTAAATGAAAGTCAAAATTGTGTCATGGAATGTCAGGGGGCTCAACAATGTGGAATCAAGGAATCAGTCAGAACTAGCCTACTAAAGTGGAAAGTTGATGTGGTATGTTTGCAGGAAACAAAATTGAATAAAGCAGAGAAGATGGCTTCAACTATTTGGCCCAGCAGATGGATGAGATGTGGATCCAAAGATGCAGATAGTAGTCAAGGAGGAATTCTACTAATGTGGGACAACAGGGTTTAGAGGGGTACCATGGTTGAAGAAGGGAACTATTTTATTGCCTATAACTTTGAAGGAACACATGATTCTCTTAGCTGGTCCTTCGCTAGGGTTTATGCTCCACATGCCAGGAAGGAGAAGCTTGAATGTTGGGAGGAGCTGGCAGCTATGAGGGGCTTGTGCGGGGGTTCATGGAGAATGGGGGAAAGAAGAGGCTGCTCGAGAACCACCAATATCATGACCGATTTCTCTAGGTGGATTAGGAACTTGAGGTACATGACCCTATTTTAGTTGGGAGTAAGTATACTTGGGTTAGAGGGACAAACCACTCAAACAATGCTAGATCGGACAGATTTTTATTCTCATCAGAATGGGAGGAGAGTTTCAAGAAGATTAGACAAACAATTTTGCCTAGAATAACCTCTGACCACAACCCAATAATGTTGGAGTGTGGTGAGTGGGAATGTAGGCAGTCATATTTTAAATTTGAAAACTGGTGGATCAAGATTGGGGGTTTCAAGGAGATGGTACAAGAATGGTGGAATGGGTTTAAAGTAGAGGGATTACAAGCTATGCATCAAATTGAGACTACTAAAACAAAACTTGAAAAGTTGGAGAAAAGTGAATTTTGCTGAGATATCTGCTAGAAAAAGTAAATTGTTGGAAGAGTTGTCAGACATAGATAAAGCTCAGGAAGACAGAGAATTACCTGAGGAAGAATTGATGGTCAGGGCAACAATTCTGGTGGAAGCTGAAACTTTGGCAAAGCAAGAGGAAGAGAACTGGAGGCAAAAGTCAAGAGCCCTCTGGTTGAAGGAAGGGGATAGGAACACCAAGTTCTTCCAG
>JAOTQR010000100.1:2990205-3001118 GCA_025774065.1 Solanum ossicruentum | reverse complement strand
AGAGGAAAAACTTTAAGTATCTGGGGTCTATCATCCAGAGTAGTGGCGATATCGATGATGATGTCACACATCGTATTAGGTTATCATGGACTAAATGGAGATTTGCTTCTGGAGTATTGTGTGACAAGAAGATACCACCTAAACTCAAAGGTAAATTTTATAGAATGGTGGTTAGACCATCGTTGCTGTATGGGATGGAGTGTTGGCCAATTAAAAATACACATGTTCAGAAGATGCATGTCGCAGAGATGAAGATGCTGAGATGGATGTGTGGCTACACCAGGAATGACAAGGTTAGGAATGAGACCATTAGGAAGAAGCTAGAGGTGGCCCCGATGACCAAAAAGATGAGGGAAGCGAGACTGCGCT
Source organism: Solanum ossicruentum (assembly GCA_025774065.1). NCBI lineage: Eukaryota > Viridiplantae > Streptophyta > Magnoliopsida > Solanales > Solanaceae > Solanum > Solanum ossicruentum. The sequence continues at coordinate 3,000,749 of JAOTQR010000100.1, read as the reverse complement.
AGTTTAGACATGTGTAGAGAAGGAATACCAATGCTCCTATTAGGAGGTGCGAGAGGTTGGTTTTGGGAGCTACACGGAAGGGTAGAGGTAGACCGAAAAAGTACTGGGGGAGTTGATTAGACATGATATGGCGGAGCTTGATCTCACTGAAGACATGATCTTAGATAGAAAGAAGTGGAGGTCGTGAATTAGGGTAGCAGGCTAATTGGTAGGGTTAGGTGGATGCATGATTTTGGGGTATAGTAGGGTTAGGTGAAGGACGTGTGTTCTCATTATCTGTCATCTTATGTGTTAGTTTTATCATATTTACATACTGTCATGTGCTATTCATTATTAGTCGTTCTTTTGGTTCCCTTCCCCTTCCCTTTCTTTTTTATTTAGTTCTTTCCGCTTATGGGTTTTGAGATGAGGGTCCCCAAAAAACACTCTCTCTACTTCTATGAGGTAGTGGTAAGGTTTACGTACATTCTACCCTCCCCAGACCCCACTTGTGAGATTTCACTGGATATGTTGTTGTTGTTGTTGTACCTACCAATTACGTCCCATTTTCCATCATATTGTATTAAAATCAACATAAATTTATTGTCCATGGATTTTATTTGGACGAACACCTTCCTTATATTCCCCGACTTTTTTTTAATCTCACTAATACTTTTAGTGTGTGAGTCAAAGAATTTATATATAAGCTTTGGTAACTACACTCAACTTTTTTTCCTTACTATCAACTTTTTCAACAAGGAAGACTTTTTCTCATATGTATAATGTACAAAATGTAAGGCTGCCTTATTTCTTTACACGCATGCCAAAAAAAAGGTTGTCAATGTGCAGTCAAATCAATTAAATTCATTTGATGGCTTTTGGTAACAGAAAAATCTTGTTAATTTTTTTTTAAAAAAATTTAGAAAGGAAGTACATTCTATTATAGTAGGTAAGGATGACTAACCTTAAAAAAATTCATTCTTTCTAGTCTTACTGATGATGATCACGGCTGAATTGTATAGTTAAAATGTTATTTTATTTATTTAAATTTTTCTTTTCCAGCACTAATCACATCAACTTGTCATCACAATTACTGAGTATCAACTAACCACTTTTACTTATTTTATAATTAAAATTGACATATTGATGTAAATATTAAAAAGTCACTAGACCCTTGTAATTTCATATGTAAATTTTGTATATTTAAAAAAATCACCCATTAAAAACATTATTTGTAGTTGCAATTTGCAAATGAATTATCTTTTGAAAATGATAACTTATAGTAACTGTGTTACATTGATAATATGAGCACAACAATTTCTATACAAGCTTCGTAGGTTCAGAAAATTTGAAAAATTGAAATCCTTTTGAACTCGAGAAACTAATTGAAGGGAGAAACAACGATTATAACAAGGACAAATCAATGTTATCATTTAGAGATTGATTTTTTGAGTCATTTACAAGTGAAATAACAATCCCTTTTGACATAAAAAGGCTAGTCTTGGAACTAATATCCGAGAATAAAACCGCTTGGGTCCTAAATGGAGTTTCACATGAACTGATTATGTGATTTTTTTTTGCCACATAATATGCATGGTGTTTTCTCCGTTAGAGAGGGTTTTTTCTTTATTTTCTTTTACAAAATTTTAAGGAAGAGGTATTTTTGAATCCAAATCTTACCAAGTGGTATTTTTGCTCCATTTCTGATCGTTCGGGATTATTTTTAATCTTTTTTTATTTTCGTGGGGAGGGGGGGGGGATTGAGCCAAAAATTTAATTGAGGGGTATTTTTAAACCAATTACTAAAGAATATTTTTGTTCTATTTCAAATAATTCAAATATATTTTTGATTATTTTCCTTTTTTTAAATAACAAAGGATAAAAGTGAACATGAACAGAATAAATTTGTAATCTTTTTGTAAGTAGTACAATGACAAAAACACCCCCAAGCTGGTTTGTATGGCCAAAATGATCACCCCTCAACGATTAATTGAGGGGTATTTTTAAACCAATTACTAAAGAATATTTTTGTTCTATTTCAAATAATTCAAATATATTTTTGATTATTTTCCTTTTTTTAAATAACAAAGGATAAAAGTGAACATGAACAGAATAAATTTGTAATCTTTTTGTAAGTAGTACAATGACAAAAACACCCCCAAGCTGGTTTGTATGGCCAAAATGATCACCCCATATCTTCCACTTGTACGTTATTACTCTTCTTTCAAACCACACAATTAAGCATGGCTTCACTGCCCATTAACCCAACCTTCAACCCTCACACCCCTGGCCCTGGGACCTATAAACCCAAATCATTGCAGAAATTCCCAGAGACCCATTTCATAACACACCAAGAAGATGACACAAACCAAAAAAAATCTTACTACTTCAAACTCCTTGGGCCTCTATGCAAAGAGGGTAAACTTCAAGAAGCTGTGGACTTTCTTAAAGAAATGGAGTGTGAGAACTTATATGTTGGACCTGAGTTCTATAGTGAAATTCTTCAAGGCTGTGTCTATGAGAGAAACCTGAAATTGGGTCAGCAAATTCATGCCAAGATTCTAAAAAGTGGTGATTTTTTTGCCAAGAATGAGTATATTGAGACAAAGCTTGTGATCTTTTATGCAAAATGTGATGTTTTTGATGTTTCCAACAATTTGTTTTGCAGACTGAGGAAACAAAATGTGTTTTCTTGGGCTGCTTTGATTGGACTACTTTGTAGGATGAATTTGTCTGAAGAAGCTTTGTTGAAATACATTGAAATGCTAGAAAATGGGATTCTTGGTGACAATTTTGTCCTCCCAAATGTATTGAAAGCTTGTGGTGCTTTAAATTTTGTTGAATTTGGGAAATGTGTTCATGGGCATGTCTTAAAATTAAGTTATGAAGATTGTGTATTTGTGTCTAGTAGTCTTATTGACATGTATGGGAAATGTGGGGTTTTGGATGATGCACAAAAGGTGTTTGATTGTATGTATGAAAGGAATGTAGTTGCGTGGAACTCGCTAATCGTGAGTTATATGCAAAATGGATTCAATGAGGAAGCTATTGGAGTCTTCTATGATATGAGAACTAAAGAAATTGAACCAACTCGTGTAACTCTGTCGAGTTTTCTTTCTGCTTCAGCCAATTTATATGCTGTACATGAAGGAAAGCAAGGTCATGCTATATCTATTTTGAGTGGATTAGAATTGGATAACATATTGGGGAGCTCACTAATAAATTTTTATGCTAAAGTTGGTTTGGTTAAGGATGCTGAGCTAATATTTGACAAGCTGATTGAAAAAGATGTTGTAACATGGAACTTGTTAATGTCTTGTTATGTACAATCTGGTAAAATTGATAAGGCTCTCAACTTGTCTCGTTCGATGAGATTAAAAGGTTTTAGGTTTGACTCTGTGACACTATCAACATTATTATCTGCCTCGGCAGAATTAAGGGATTTGAAACTTGGCAGAGAAGGACATTGTTTTTGTATCCGAAACAATTTTGAGAGTGACATAGTTGTAGCAAGTGGTATTATAAATATGTATGCCAAATGTGAGAAAATTCCAGATGCAAGACGGGTTTTTGACTCCACAGCGGAGAGAGATCTAGTCTTGTGGAATACATTATTGTCTGCTTATGCAGAAGTGGGTTTGAGTGGTGAGTCATTAAGATTATTTTACCAGATGCAGCTTTATGGTTTACAACAAAACACCATATCTTGGAATTCTGTAATTCTTGGATTCTTAAGAAACGGACAAATAAATGAGGCCATAGACATGTTTACACAAATGAAAACTGTTGGTTTCAACCCTAACAAGGTTACTTATACTACTCTTATCAGTGGTCTATCTCAAAATGGTCACAACAGTGAGGCACTTACATATTTTAAACAACTGCTTCAAGCAGGCTATCGACCAAATAGTGCAAGTATTGTTGCCGCTCTCTCAGCATCTACAAATATGGCATCACTGCACGACGGAAGAGCCATTCATGGATACATTTTAAGGCAAAGGATTCCATTATCTCTTCCAGTGGCAACTTCATTAGTTGATATGTATACGAAATGTGGAAGTCTAAATTGTGCAAAATGTGTTTTTGATTTGATTCCAGAAAAGGAGTTGGCATTGTATAATGCTATGATATCTGGTTATGCTTTACATGGCTGTGCTATAGAAGCACTTGCATTGTTCAAATGTCTGTGCAAGGAAGGTGTGGAACCAGACAGCATAACCTTCACCAGCGTGCTATCCTCTTGTTGTCATGCTGGGCTGGTAAAAGAAGGCTTAGATGTTTTTTATGACATGCTCTCTGTGTATCATATGCAGCCAAGAATGGAGCATTATGGTTGTATGATCACTCTTCTCTCTAGGTGTGGTGATCTTGACGAAGCTATGCAGCTCATTCAGAGTATGCCTTTCAAACCTGATGCTAATGTTTTCGAATCACTGCTTGTCACTTGTAGAGAACTCAGAGAGACAGAACTCGAGGAACATATAGCTAATTGCTTAATTAAGATGGAACCAGATAATTCAGGACACTATGTGTCACTTTCAAATGCATATGCAACAACTGGAAGATGGGATGAAGTCTCAAAACTGAGGGATTTGATGAAGAAAAAGGGTCTTAGGAAGAGACCTGGATGCAGTTGGATTCAGATCGGAACAGAATTTCACACATTTGTTTCAGGAGACAGATGGCATCCACACACAGGGGAAATAAGTACAATATTGGCTTTGTTGGATAGGGAAATGCAGCTTACTCGATTCTGTTACAACAGCTGAGGATATCAAATTATGATTCCTTGGGCACATTTGTCATCTTTGCACACTGCACTCATGTTGATCAGATAATATCAAGGTGGCAATTTTGAGAGGTTAAAAATGGCTTGGAGACCAGAGAAGCCCCAACACGAGAATGCCAAGCATGTCATCACTAGTGAAAAAATATTGTCACCAGGAAAAAACACTGAAGTTTCGATTCTGGTCCAGTTCATGTAAATTTCTTGATGGATCAGAGTCTTAGATGAGAAAGCATTGTGCTTGTGAGCAAATGATTTCTTGTGTGGTAACTATAACTTGGATAAGGCCAAGTGAAGTCTATCCTCATAGGACAAGCAGTGGACATTTCCGACAGGCCAATGGTAGTACTTGCATCATTTTATTCACAACAATGACTGATGTATGGATTGGACAGATGAGAGATATGGTTCCTACATGAGTTTTGTCTAATGGAAGTACTTCTGTTGTTCTAGGTTGTGTTACTAAAGACCAAATTTCTGGGATGCAAGAAGAAGTGGGGTGTTATCATCTAGGTGGTGAAAGCTCCTTGTGCATCGATCCATAAGGTAATTGATCCTTCCATGTGTTAAATTTCCAATTTTTGCTATTGTCATTTTGAGGCCAACTAAATGCAACAATGGCATTTCAATCTTTATTCTTACTAACAAGTTGTTTATCCATCTAAGAAGTAAGAGGGTTTATATAAACCTGGTTGTTGAATGGGCGATTAGTAGTTGAAAAGATTGGGAAGGTACATATAAGGTGTAGATGTACTCTTTCTAGTGTGAAACCTTTGGGAGAAAATCGTGTGGGCTTGGCCTGAAGCTGACAATATAGCACCACGTTAAGAATATCTTTGAGCTAGTTTAGTCCAATAACTAGTATCAGAAACAATGATTTGATGATATTGAATACGGAGATGGTGGAGTGACTCCATGGGGCTCGATTTATTAGCTTTACCATGCCAAAGGTAGCTTTGAGACACATGCGCACAAGTAGAAGCTAGTTCGGGGCTTCGGTGACCATAAATGGTCAGGCATGTGGGTAGCACATAGTGAATCTTAAAAGTTGACCCATCAATTGTGGTAATGGGCCATGTGGTCTTAGTTTAAGGAGAATTGTGGATTGTTGTAATGGGCCACATGGAACTTATAGGTATACTCTTAGGGGCCGTTTGGTTTGGATAGAAGTTATGCTGGGATAAGTTATACTGAGAGTAGTTTTAATTGTTTGTTTGGTTTGTCATATTCAAAATTATATTCATTCCAATAATTTCTAAAAGTAACTTATCTAAGTACTAATTGTTAATCCTGAAATAAGTGATGGAAACGTTAGAAGGAGAGAAACAAAGAATACGTAAGAAGAGAAAAGAATTTGCTGGAAAGACTTGGTCCTTTTATTCATAACTTCAAGCCCATATATAGGCAAATACTTAGCAGATAATCCATTTAAATAGGACACATATCAGTACTATTATCAACCTACTCCAAAAAAAATAGAGCACATGACTCTATTATCAACCTACTCCAAAAAAATAGAGCACATGACTCCTAAAACAAGCATAACTCTTTATTCCACTAAATCCTAAAAATCAAATTAACCTGCAAACTGCTGTAATTAAAAAAATTAAAACTCCTAAAGACTAGGTCAATTGATAACAAAAAAACTACGACTAAACTTCCAACAATAAGTTATTCCAACTTTTGCAATCAAAACAACGGAGTAAAGGACACTCAAAAGTTATCCCGAGATTAACTTATTTTATTTTATCCATCACACGAAATGACCCCTTAATAGTATGAGGCATTATGGAGAAAATCATGATAACACAGAAAAGAGGATAAATGATTTGTAAACACAACCAGTTAAATTACATTTATGGAGTTATGCATAACTCTTAAATTCTATATCTGATCATTTGTTGTTGCAAAATGCCACCAGTTCTTCCACCGCACTATCTATCTCTTCATCCCCTTTTGCGTTCATATTCTCACTCAGTTCCTTAGCTTTCTTCCTCACCGCTTCCCCACTTTTCTCCACTACCACCTTTCTTATCACCTTTGCAATCTCTTCACTTTGTAGATTCCCGTTCTCGTTTCTCACTGCCTCCATTCCCATCCCAATATATTCGACAAGCTTAGCATTCAATGGTTGGTCGGTCAGCATAGGCATGGCAATTATGGGCACACCATATTTCATACTTTCCATGAAAGAATTCCATCCACAGTGACTCACGAACCCTCCAATGCTTGTGTGTTGAAGGATTGTTACTTGAGGAGCCCATCCTTCCATAATTATTCCTCTTTTTCCTACTCGTTCAAGAAATCCTTCTGGTAATGCATCTCGAATGTTTATTCTTTCACCTTGTGGAAACCTGATGACCCAAATGAAGTTCACTTTGCTAAGCTCTATTCCTTGAGCTACTTCATGGATTTCTTCCTTTGAAAGAAAATACTCACTCCCAAATGAAACAAACACCGTCGAACCTTTATGTTTCTTGTCAAGCCATTGCGCGATCTCCTCATGGTCATCTTCGTAGGTGGATTCTTGAACTAGTGGAGTAACTGGGACTATTTTCTTGGAGACTAAACTTGAAAGGTAATCCATATATTTCCCTTCAAAATCTCTGCAAGTTTTCATCAGAACAATGTCCTGTGATCGCCTAAGACCCTCATCAAATGGGAACTTCCCACCAGTAACAGTATTCTTCTCTGAAACTATATCGTATTCGCGCAGGTAAATCTCAGGAAATGGGAACATTTCTCTTGGCTTATCATACATGTGGATGCCAAAAGCAATCACTGCTGCGCTAAAAGTGAGAAACTGCACAGCCGGAATGTTCACAGAGGCGGCACAGTCTGCAGCCCATGGCAGATTGAAGTCATAAATGACCAAGTCTAGATGTAGAGTTTGTAATATCTTAGAAAAGTTTGGAGTGCTCATGTCAAAAGTTACTTTGAGAGTTGTTATGAGATGGTGTGGAAGGCCATTGGTAGTGTGGTAATGAGGAGGAAGATTTGGCGATGACGGAAGATGAAACTCAACTAAATCTATTGACTGAGAATACTCCTCTGTAACTCTTTTCTTGATTGAGCTTAGATTTACAGGAGTGGAACACAGGTAAATGCGGAAGTTTCTATTCGCGAGCTTCTTGGCTAGCTCTAAGAATGGACTTATGTGGCCATGGGCTAGCCATGGTAACATGAGTACACTAACGGTTTTTTTCTTGGCCTCCATTAACAACTCTAGTTGTGATTGACAAACTATTGTTAGTATTTGCTGATCTTGGTTGTGAGTTGCTTAATGTCATGCTGAATATATAGGAGTTGCAGTTAATCTATGTTCAGACTCTTCAAAAATGTCAACAGATGCGTATGGGATCCTCCAAAAATAGTGTATTTTGAAAGTATCTGTGCCGCAACATTTTTGAAAAGTCCAAGCAACTTAACAATTTGTTACGTAGAGAATATGCAGAACTCACCAAGCCAGGAGCACACGTCTGTTACAAGTCTTATTTTGTGGTTGTCAAGTGAAATACTCATCTTCCATTTTGACAGATTTCAATCCTCCAATCTTATCTAAGAGCTTCTTTACTTTTAACAAAATAACTTTCTTTTAATTGTTTTTATTTATTTCTTTAAAAAAGAGTCTAATCAATATATCGATGGAGTATCACAGAGATTTAAGTTCAGTCTTATACGATACCGATATGGTATCAATATACTGATGGAGTGTCATAGCAGTGATAGGGCCTAGTCATGCAAACAAGGGAAGGAACACTGGGGTAAATACTTTGGGCCTAAGATCCAACTCGGGTAAATAGATGGAATAATTAATTTTTTCGGATCTCTTTTATTAAATGTTTGTTGTTTTTAAGCACATTGTTTATTTATTACCTAGATATTTCATATTTAAAAAAATATTTACTATTTATAGCTACTGCATTATGTATTAAAAGGGAATTATATATGTATTATAAATGTTTTAAAATGTCTTGCAATTATTTTGATTAAAAAACTACACTATATATTAAAAATGTACTATGCATGTAATATAGATGAATTACACTATGTATAAAAAAAATATATTAAAAGTTTCTTAAAATATATTAAACTTGTATTTTGATAAAAAATTTGCATTATATATTAAAAGTGAATTATATATATATATATTAAAATCATATTGCTATAAATAATAAATATTTTCTAAATATGGTATATATAGATAAGTTTCCGTAAATAGACTAGGGTAGATCTAATTTGAGTAATACTTTTCCTAATGGGTCTAGTTTGTATAGTTTTTCTGATACATTAAATCTCGAACACCTTTAATAAAAATTTTTATTTTGCCATTGTTTTTAATCATAAAATGAGAAGAATTACAATTCACAATAGTGTTTTTCATAATTTTTTGAATATTTCAATTATAATTTTAAAATATTGCATCAATTTAATTCAATTTAATTTTGAAAACAGCCAAATTATTTCTCAATTATAATATCTCTAATTTAATTTTGAATACAGCCAAATTATTTCTCAATTATAATATCTCTTCTTTCTTTGACTTGTTTTCCCAATAAAAAGTCTTTAATAGCTTTATCTTTTCTTGTAATAACGAGACAAACACATTGATTGTTTTTTTGATTTAGGCTTCTTTTGAGTATTCGAGCTAAATATTATTTATTTTTTCCAATTTATATATGATATTTTTTTTCTTTTTAATTAACTAAAAAAGGAATGATATTTTCTTTAAAAAGTAACCAACCTTTAAATTTTTTATTTTATTCTTAATAATATGATTTGTTTTACACCATAAAATTTCAAAAGTTTTTCTCTTATTATTTAATTTTATGTACAATCAAATATCATCACAATTTTTTAAATTTTAGTTAATAACAAATTATCCATGGACTAAAAGTGGACATTAGGCTAGCATTTGAGTCAAATGATTTGACTCTAAATTTTCAAATATTTTTGAAAAATTAAATTTAGATGAAGTTTGGATTGAAGTTTTAACATGTGTTTTGTCATAGTTTTTGGAAAAATGTTTCATTCTTTTTTTTAAAAAAAAAATATGAAACATGATTTATATCGCTGAAGTTTAAAAATTATCAAAAATATCCATAAGTTTGATACAAAATTATCATTTTAATAATAAACTAGATAATACATTATCGAAATATCATAATGTAATATTTTAATAATACATAAATGTGTATTTGACTTTAGTTGATATTTATTCCCTCTAACATTAGGTGTACAAAATTATGCATTTATATTTTTAAAGGCACAATACCCAAATTTGACTCTAAACTTGGCACAAAATTACAAGTTGGAACTCAAACTTTCAACTTGCACAAATAGGCACTCCAACTTGTCAATTTCTGAACAAGTACACACTGCATCGTCGCTTACTTAGCGGGTGTGGAACAATCTCGCTGATGTATTTTTTCCGTCCAATGCTGCAACACCACGTTCGTCCATGCAAGCAAAAGTTGTACATATCACACCCCTATTTTACACGTGGCATTCCTAAAAAAAATGAAAAACAAAATAATTTTTACAAAAAAATTACAAAATCTTTTTTAAAAATTTAAATTCTTTTACATAAATTACAAAAAATTACAAAAGAAATTAAAATTTTTTTTTTCATAAATTACAAAAAAAATGCAAATTTTTTTTACATAAATTACAAAAAGTTTTTAAAAATTATTTTACAAAAAATTTAAATTTTGTAAATTTAATTTTTTTTACTCCAACTCGGACCCTCATCCCCCACCCCCCCCCCCCCCCACCCAAA
>JAOTQR010000100.1:2945885-2965771 GCA_025774065.1 Solanum ossicruentum | reverse complement strand
GCGTCGAAAGTTGCATTGACTAACTGCTACTTCACAATTGAAAGAAGCGCAGACAGTTTAAAGAGTCATTTTGCTTTGTTCCATCATATCTCAAAGCCAAAAAATAGTAAATCTTTGGCTCCATCCAAGATTGATGAAAACATATTTGGTCAAAATAATTATCAAAAAAATAATTATTCGTTCTATAACATATATAGTCAGTGTATATTTCATATATAATCAAGTTATATTCAGTTTTTGAGTATACATATATCGTAATGTATATTCAAAGTATAGCGCATGTATGAGTATCAATATATTCTTTCTATGACTTTTGACAAGTTATATTGTATAGTCATAACAAAGCTTTTGAGTATCTAGCTAAGGACCTCAGCTTCGCCAATTTTTCTAAGATTTCACACTAAGCAATATTCTACTTACCTAAATTACATGTCATACTAAGATTAATATGTGCATCTTCAATAACATCAACTATTAGTTAACATAGTATCCTTTGATGACTCCTCCTCTGGTAAGAGACTCATAATTGGGATTATACTCATGAGCAACCCACTGTTTGCCGCTGGGACTGTAGCGATAAGTGAAGTTCTCATCAAACCTCCATTCACAAGGCCCCGAATGACTCACACACTCGTAGTTGGATTTAAACGCAACGAATGTTCCCATGTTTGTGGAGCAATTGTACATTGTTGAAGTGGGGAAAATTTTTTTGATTTTGACAGTGATGTTGAAAGTGCCCATGGTGTTTAGGTGCTTAACATCGCCATCTTCATCAAAGGAGAAGCAACGGACACTAAGGTAATTTGTATGATTGTTGGTTATGACAACAGTTTTTTGGTCTGCTGCAACCTTTGAGATGTTCATATCCATCATGACCAACAAAAATATTGTTGTTGAGGTGATAGTTGCAACAATATTAGCTTCTGGCATGGTTTAATGATCCTTTTCTTTCTCCTGAAATATCAAAGATGAAGAAATTAAAGAATCATGAATGGCTCATTCATACAACAACAAACAACATTACTCCAATGCCTCAAAAGGTCAGACATACGCAGCCTGACCCCTATATTTAAAAACGTAGCGCAACTGTTTCCGGATGACCCATGATGAGCGTCGAAAGTTGCATTACTAACTGCTACTTCACAATTGAAAAAAGCGCAGACAGTTTAAAGAGTCATTTTGTTTTATTTCATCATACCCCAAAGCCAAAACATAGTAAATCTTTGACTCCATCCGAGATTGATGGAAAGAATGGCTCATTCATATTTTTCATAAATAATGGGATTCTTTTGTTTTTTATAATCAAATTAATAGAAATTAAAAAGATAAATCTTCAATCTCCAATGGAAAACAAGAATATTATATACTTGCAAAGTTTTATTCAAGAATGATTATATACATGTTTAGGAAGGGGTTTAAAGTTGCTTTTCATAATCAATTATAGTTTTCATATTGAAGAAAGTAATTAAGATCTATCTATTCTAGTAAAGATTCAAACATGAGATATTGATTTAAAAATTAGTTTATCATTTTTTTTTTTTTTGAAAAACTAAAAAAGTCTCATTTATAAAAATGTTGAAAGAGAAAATGCACCTTATATTTATTGGCAAAAAATGGAGAGATCTTCTTCTTCTTCTTCTTTGGTTTCTTCAAATGATTAAAATCAAGTTTTTAAAGATGTTTTTCTATGAAATGGGGTTTTGAAAATGGAGAGAGAAAAAAAGTTTTTTTTTTTTTAAAATCAAGAATTAACAAAGAATTCTTGATTTTTTCTCCTTCTTGATTTGTTGAATTATTAAATCATTCTTGTTATATACTTGTTTATAAATTAAACAAGAGGAATAGAGTATTTTAAGGAGGTCTTAAATCTTTTATACTATTTTTAAGCTTTTACTATTTTTGAATCTTTCAAAAAATAAAAGAATATCTCAATTTTTGATGAGAAAATGACTCAAATAATTTTATGTTTGAAAGATAGATTTAATACACATGGTATCTTAAGAATGCATGCAACTTTCGACGCTTATCATGGGTCATCCGAAAATAGTCGCACTATATTTTTAAACATAGGGGTCAGGCTGCGTACATTCGACTCCCCTTTACCCCACAATGGGCGGGAACCTTTAAGGCATTGGGGTAATGTTGTTGAAGTATCTTAGGAATGCAATAAAGAATTTTTATCCTTCAAAAATAATAAAAATTAACATTTTTAGTCTCTGCCAAATATTTAATGCACAATTTATATTTATTAGATTTGATAGAAATAATAAAGCTTTTTTATTAATCAAAAATACAAATAAAGTCTCATGAATAACATTAAAAAAAATGCACTAGACACTAAAAGATTAAAAAAGAACAAAAATTACGCCTCAAAAAACTGCAAAACACTTAAAGAGAGAAATCAAAAATAGTAGAAGCTAAAAAAAATCCCAAGTATTCAATGATTGTCATTTTATATCTGAATTTTCATCGATCGAAATATTATTAATGTCTAATTTACGCAGTAGCCTTTGATGACTCCTCTAGTAAGAGATTTAGAATTTAGATAAATTAAATAGTTTGTAACTTGATGCCATTAAATATTTAAATATACAACAACATATCCAGTGAAATCCTACAAGTGGGGTCTGAGAAGGATAGATTGTACGGAGTCCTTACCGCTACCTCATAGAAATAGAGAGACTGTTTCCTAAAACCCTCCGCTCAAAACTCATACATAACGTAATTTTTATAATATGTAACTTGATGAGTACATATTGTGAGACAACTTATCATACTAGACACAGCTCACTTACCAAATTAATCACCCATTTGAGTAGTCTCCATCAAGAAATGAGAAGGAAGCAACACTATCTAGGACCTCAACTTCACCTATTTTTCTAACATCTCAAACTAAATATTCTATTTGAGCAACCCATCCTTCCTTGTTGGGACTATAGCGATACATGAAGTTCTCGTCAAACCTCCATTCACAAGGCATCGAGTAACTAACACACTCGTAGTTGGATTTAAACGCCACGAATGTTCCCATGTTTGTGGAGCAGTTGAACATTGTTGACGTGGGGAAGAAAGTTCTGATTTTGACAGTGATGTTAAAACTTCCCATGGTATTTAGGTGCTTAACGACACCACCATCGTCGAAGGAGAAGCAATGGACACTAAGATCATTTGTATGGTTGTTGGTTATGACAACAATCTTTTGGTCTGGTAATCCTGCTACAACATTTGAGACATTTATATTGATCACAAACAAGAACAATATTGTAGTTGAAGTGATAGTTGCAACAATTTTAGCTCCTTCCATGGTCTATCTTCCTTCACACTCATCAGTAGGTTGACTATGAGGTCGAAGAATCTTACTACAGGGGTTACCACTCCTTGAAGACTAATTTGGATTCCAGAGTTGTTACACGAGTGGAATGGCGAGAGGAGAAAGCTACTAGCACCAAGCAAGATGTTATTAGAAGAGAGATCACCTTTCCGGTCACTTATGATGGGAACAGATGTTATGGATCAAAGAAGTCCTCTTATTCTAAGGTAAGGGGTCGTATGCATATTGAAGTAAAAAAAGATGTAAAAGGCTTTGCAGTTCATTTTAATCCTGACGTTGATCCAACACAACTTATTGTTGATAGTCACAACACCAGGAGCTTTCATGGGGGGAGGCCGACATCTCTAGTTTTGTTCTAGAATCAAAAAAATATAACTAAATAGACAAGAAGTCGCTCAGATGAGACCAAAGACCAAGAAGAATAAATAAGCAAAAGGAGGGGGTTTCTTCCTTCAATACAGGTAAAGCCTATTGTTCTCCTTCCTTCAAGGCTTTCCAAGTTAGGATATTTAGGGGTTGTTACGTAAAGCTCTCGTTATGCACAGGGTTTAACGAAAGATCCGATCACAAATGTTTATTGTATGCATCCTACTTTATCAATTACTTCAAGTAACTAAAAGTATCAAAAAGAAACTAAAAAGCTAGATTAAAACCAAACCTTTTCAGGTAGTCTAGGGTCTTGTCCCAAGAACCCACCTTCAGTATTTTAGAAGCTCTACAGATAGGCATTGGATCATCAATGATTTCGAGAGCCAGCCATGTCCAAGGCATAGACTCGGAACATGACAATAGTGATACATGTCCCGAAGTGCTAATAATTTCACTTCAAATATATGTATAGGGTAATAGGTCCTTTAATTAGTTGGAGTGCAATGGTGTGTGTTCCAACTTATTCACACAAGCAAGCATGATGAAGCAAATATGGAACAAAATCTTTAGCACGAGGGGCAACAAAATTATGAAAATATGAAATAATATATTAAGATAACTTAATTACAACAAATAATGTCAACAAAGTGGTATATAACATGAGGAAAAGAAATGTACAAAATCTTCACCATGTATCAATGCTAAGCTCTCCAAATGTCAAGTAGAAAAGATAATTTTCTTAAAGATGTTAGTAGTTAGCGAAATGTGGTCATTGATATTGATACATACGTCTCTAATTGACCTAAGTTTGAAGATTGAGGATGTTGATAGTTTGTCGTTAGCACTGGTGTCTTTCATGAGAATTGAGAAACTTGACAATTTCTAGTCAAATTTTCGTGTGAAAAGTGCAAGGCATATGTGCCAATTCAGAAGCAACTCATAATAGATTTCCCTTGTGACTCTCCATTTTAAGATATTCAAAAATGATTGGTTTGTCGTTCAGAAGGTTGACAAGCAGGCCTCATTTCCACTGGAAATGGAATGCTTTCTTATATTGATACCAAGTATAAGTAAGCAAGTTTAATACCAGTGAAAATGAGCTTTGCTCGACAACAATCTAAACAACAAATTCATTAATTTTTTAACCTCTTCAAATATAGGACAGAAACAAAAGGGGTTTGATCAATGATGAGTTGCTTCTTAATTGGCAACTTTGCGAGACATATGTGCCAATTGAGATCAGACCCCTTCCCTTATGACTCTCCATTTGAAGATACTCAAATATGATGGGTTTGTTGTTCAGAAGGTTGAGAAGCATGCCTCATTTCCACTAGAATTGGAATGCTTTCTTATATTGATACCAAGTATAAGGAAACAAGTTTAATACCAGTGAAATGAGCCTTACTTGACAACAATTTAAACAACAAATTCATTAATTTTTTAACCTCTTCAAATGTAGGACAGAAACGAAAGGGGCTTGATCAATGATGAGTTGTTTCTCAATTGGAAACTTTGCGAGGCATATGTGCTAATTGAGAAGCAACTCATAATATATCAGACCCCTTCCCTTGTGACTTTCCATTTGAAGATATTCAAAAATGATGGATTTGTTGTTCAGAAGGTTGACAAGCATGCCTCATTTCCACTGGAGTTGGAATGCTTTCTTATATTGATATCAAGTATAAGGAAGCAAGTTTAATACCAGTGAAATGAGCCTTACTCGACAACAAACTAAACAACAAATCCATTAATTTTTTGACCTCTTCAAATGGAGGACAGAAACGAAAGGGGTTTGATCAACGATGAGTTGCTTCTCAATTGGCAACTTTGCGAGGCATATGTGTCAATTGAGAAGCAACTCATAATACATCAGACCCCTTCCCTTGTGACTCTCCATTTGAAGATATTCAAAAATGATGGATTTGTTGTTCAGAAGGTTGACAAGCATGCCTCATTTCCACTAGAATTGGAATGCTTTCTTATATTGATACCAAGTATAAGGAAGCATGTTTAATACCAGTGAAAATGAGTCTTTCTCAACAACAATCTAAACAACAAATCCATTAATTTTTGAACCTCTTCAAATGGAGGACAGAAACGAAAGGGGTTTGATCAACGATGAGTTGCTTCTCAATAGGCAACTTTGCCTTACACTTTTCACAAAAATACTTAACCTAAGAATCCCCAAGTTTTTCAATTCTTGTGGAAGGATCCAGTGTCCTCAATCTCCTAACTTAGGTCAAATGAAGGCTCAAACATGTCAGAGCAATGACCACAATGGCAACATCACAGTTTGTTGACAAGGCGGCCACTAAACGCCTACTTCACAATGTTGTCACTTTTTGAAGGTGCCTATCTTTTGGTGTTGAATTGTTATAACAACTTTCAAGTTTATCCAAAAAATATCGAAGGAATTCATGATCATCTTGTTTTGGAACCTATAAAAAGATGATGCAAAATAGCTCAAGAGAAATCTACTATTTGAAAAGATATATTATACACGAGGAGATCAACATGTACAATGCAAAAAGATAACATACAGAAATTTTAAGTTTTTTAAGAAAACAGTTGAAGAGATTAAAAAGTTCATCAAAAAGCCAACAAATCTAATAACCTGATGGAACATTGAATCATATATCAAACAACAATAACTAAGCCACAATTCCAAGTTACTAGGGCATATATCAAAATCTATCATCAAAAGGTGCTTGCACTTTCATCTATATGATCACTGCAGAAATTTCTCATGGCAATTATTCAGAAAAGCACTCATCACACTAATTTATTTTGTTGAATTTAAGTCTTAAAGATTAATTCTTTAAGAAGTTGAATATTTTCGATAAACATTAAATCAGTGACACTTTAAACTGGATTTTTTTAATTAACACATTTACACAAAAATTAATACATGCTTCAAAGATATCAATAGTAAAAATCAATATGCCCAACAGCAAATACTATAAGACCAACTAAATCTAACACAATTGACATTTCTTCAAAGAATAATAGCTATATCCTAGAAGATGAATCCAACTAATCCAAGATAGATAGTATTCATAACCATATACATTGGAGAAATTTTAACATAAACATTTAGAATGAATCTCTTCCAAACTTCAATTACTTTCTTTTTTTATGATAAGGGAAACCCGCAACCGCTACCCTTTGGGTGTGCACACGGTAAAACTCCCGCTTCAATGCAATAGCTCACAAGCCACACAAGAGAGGTAAATCGCACTAGGCACCAGGTGCGACGAGCTAGACCCAAAAGGCAAACCCCTTAATTTCACTGGCAAGAGGTTTCAATCTTGAGACCTCCAACATGGAAGTCCCAAGCCCAAACCACTGGAATACCCCGAAAGGTAAAATTTCAATTAATTTCATAATGAAGGATACAAAATCCCATGTATTAATCAAGATTGAACCTTTATGTCAAGAAATTGCATCTTATCACCATTGATCGAATTGAAGCCTCACTAGGGCTCGAACAAGATCTCAAGGTCACCCCGAAGGGTAAAACTTCAATTAATTTCATAAATACAAAATCTCATGTATTAATCAAGAATAAGATAAAGATTGAACCTTTATGTCAAGAAACTTCATCTTATTGCCATCGATTGAATTGATGCCTCGTTGGAGCTCGAACAAGATCCAAACTAAACCTTGATTTCTTGCTCAATTTGACAAAGACAACATTTTGTTAGTGCTGTTTGGAGTTGGGTATTAGCCCCTATGGCGGCTGCCTAGTCGAGGTTCCCCCATAGGAGAAGATAGGCATCTATATATAGGTTTTAGAGAATTACGTTTAATCGTGCATCAAGCCTATTCTTCAAAATATCCAGGTAGATGGATAAGATCAAAAGTTTCTTAGGAAGGAAGAATGGAATATTCCTTTCACAAATAGAATATGCTTTTGATAAATAGAAACGCGGTTTTTGACCCTCCTCGAGTTTTTATATCCTTTTTAGCATTAAATATTTTTTCGCACATCCCTTCTTGAAGTGTATTCCCCAAGTTACCCCATGCAAAGGAAGAATAAGATACTCCCTTTCCAAGCAGAATGTGCTTTTGAGTGGTGAATTATTTTTAGTTCGATTTCTTCATTTTTCTTTTGAAACAATAAATTCAAAACAAAATAATAGCTTAATATTCTTAGAATAGAATAAATATAAGAAAATCTTAATAATTAAGAAAAGGGGAAAAAAACATCAAAAAGTAAATAAAATGTTAAACTAAAACCAAATCTATCTTTTCAGCTTTGGACTTTGAAAATAAAAAATTTAATGTTAAAAAAGATATAAAAACTCAAGCAGAGTCAAAATCGCGATAAGCTAGTGTCAAAATATTAATGGGCAGCAGCAGAGCTGCTTCAATGGTCTGAGCAACCTTGTCCATGCGAGCACATTAGAACGCTGGAAGAATTACTGTTGCTTCAGCCAATATCTCAAATTCATTAGCTCCATCAGTATGTTGCTTGTGCACAATATATATATATATATATGTGTGTGTGTATATATATTGATGAGCTAATTATTTTCCAATAGGCAGACATGGTCTCCAAGGAACAAATCAAGCTCAAAAGTCTAGAAGTACTTTATAGTATTACAACAACATATCACACAACTAGTGTCTGGTTTGGGGAGGGTAGAGTGTTTGGGGAGGGTAAAGTGTAGGCGCAGACTGCACCTCTACCTCATGGAAGTATACTTTCAAGTATACATTTTATCATTTGATTTTGTAACTTCCCATTGAACATATTCTCCCTCTAAAAGCATTTAAAAAGAGCATCAAACAATCAGATTGTGACTGCCTCTTTGGAGAAAGACTCTACAATGAATTTCTTAGTCCAGGAGTATTCATGCATCATCATCTAGAGTGATACAGAAACCTATGACATATCTAAACATTAATATCAATGAGAAGTAAAGCCAAGTGCAGCTAAAGTTAGTAAATTTCCTTATTCCTTATTTTGCCTCTGAAACTTTATAGATCCAACAGTACAGTATGTGAGTGTGTGTATGTGTTCCTCACACCTCAATGTCAAATCTTGCTATGAAAATGGCAACTTATATTTTCTTTCTAAAAGTCAAACCATAGGAAATAATGTGAAAACTATAAGTAAGAAACCTTAGAAGATTTGAAAGGTTTTTTGTTTACTGATCTGATATTTTATTGTTCCATACCTAAAAATAATGGAATTGTGCTGATTTTTAGGCTAAAATATTTTCATGTATGCACAGCATTTAGCGAAATTCTATGTTTTCCACTTCAACAATTCACTCAGCAGCTACCTTCATAGATGCCAACTTCGAAAATAAAAATTAACGTTTACCATTGCACTTTTAATAAAACTAACATCTAGAGGAGTCAAACATGCTACATCTCATTGTGTGAGCTACTAGTTGGACAAGCAATTAATTACTGTATAACATACCAAATGACAGAACTGCAATAAAAAGATGGTAGTGAACAAAAACAAAATATTGAATTCTAGTGTGTGATGCAAAGTTTCAACTTAAAGATCAAAATGATCAGCATAAAGCATGAAATGGCAACAATACTGGCAATATCAAACTTCAAATCTCTAGAGTCTACTTAACTGCCATCCACAGATTCTAGGCTTTCGACATAATTTATGACTTTGAATCTACCCACTAAACTACTCCTTTGAAAGTTTCGAATTCTTTTTGTAGAAGGATTATATGACAAGAGTTCAAGTGACAACCCATGTGGGAAGTCAAAAAGAAGTTCACCTTTCCTCCATGATCCAACAGGTCGTGCTAGCTTAGAGAATGGAGAAAAAACAAATTGCTTAGTCCAAGACTCAGCTGCACCTTGTTGTTCAGTCATCATCCATACCTCATAGTGGTTCACTCTCCCAGAATCAATTAGCATAGACAGACAACCATTTAGTATCATAAGCTTCTGGATAGTGAGGATACTGACTGTACCGAGACCAGGCAACTTAATCCTTCTAAAGACATGGTTATACAAATCAAAACAAGTAATTATATCCAGTCCATTTTCATCATCTTTATACGACATCCAGTACAAACAGCCATTCAGAGTAACTGCTGATCCGCCCTTGGGAAGCAGTCCGCGGAGAATATCAGCTCCGATCTCTTCCCAGGAATTGGAATTCAGGGAATAAACCCAAACCTTACGGTTCGAGTTACTCTCCTTCCTACTAGATGACGGAACCTTGATAACCTTGTAATCATTGGTCTGAGGGACGAAACCAAGCATAATATTCGGGAAAAAAGGATCAGAATAAAACGAGACACAATCAGGGGATCCAAGGAATTTATACTTCCTAGTTGCAGGATTCCACAAAATAATGCTTGAACTCCTATTGAAATGAACACACAACAAGCCATTACAAGAGCCCACAATGCGTACCTCGTCATCAGGACTAAACGGAAAGGGCAAATCAATGACGACAGAAGAGGAAGACGAAGATAACTCGAAATTGCTTTCTTCGATTTCGTCAATTTCTTCATCGACTATAATCGTAGTAGTTTTCTGATCTAGAGAGAAGAAGGAGATAGTAGGAGTGTCTCTAGGACCTCTATCACTTACTCTGAGGAGTTTTTCATGGTGAGGTTGTTGACGGTGCATCTGAATGAAATCACGGCTGCTGATGTAACCATACCATGACTTTGAAACCGTTCGGAATCGGAGCAATGACTTCACCGGAAGCCGTAAGAGGATCTCCACGATTACATCTCCGGCAAGAGAGCAACCGGCAGCCTCATCACTCATCGGAAACCGGCAGAATTGCTTATTCCGATCGATACGGAAAATAATATAGGGTTTTGATTTAGTCCCAAAATGAGGAAAAAGAAAAACTAATTTTGAAAACGCACGCCTAAAACACCTTATAAAATGGAAATTTATTAAGCATAGTGATACTTTGGAAAATTACCATATTCATTTCAAGAAATAAAGCAAATTTAATGGGACATGTTTTATGACTTCTTGTCAAAAATATATTAAAATCAATTTAATTGATATTATATCATCATTATGGTACATTGTGACTCGATATTTTATCAATCTAATCATGTATAGGCTAGTAGCAGAGCCACATATTAATAGCAGTTTCATCCGTACTTCATTCGATGAAAAATTATATTATTTTTATATGATAATATAATTTTTTAATTATATATAAAAGATGTTGAACCTCTTCGAATAGTTTATAGATCTAAATCAATCATTGATGTAGGCTATAATAATGGGATCATATCAAATACTTTATGTCAACATTCAAATCAATGTGATGAAACTTGAGCCCATCATTTTAAGTTTTACCCTTTTAACTATTGGCATTATACCAAAGTGTAATAGAAAACTCAACCCAAAATAATATCACATTTGGTTGTTATAATTTTGATGGTCGTAAGCACAAAAATATTCAATATTAGATTTAAAATAAATTTCACGAAAAAACTTAATTTATTCAATTATGTCATACAAATCTAGTGTGCTTGATCTCAACGAGGGTTGTGATTATCGTGACTATTCATTTGGACTTGGTACAAAAATGTCACTATATTTTTGTACTAGAATACTATTTACAAATGCAACCTAGTATTAGTATAAAATAAATGTTTAGAAGTTAAAATTTAACTATTTTATTTTGATATAAATGTATTGTAAATGTAATTGGTTAGCAAAAAAAAGTAATTTGTACTTTCTTTTGAATATATATATTTCTACGTGTGTAAGGCGTTAAATATAATGCAACTAAAATCTTTTTTTCTGAATTATTGAAGTCGTAATATTTTATTATATGAGTATATAACAGTCGGAGTTAACACTTTGTTTGGATGATTCTTATGTATTGTTTCATAATGTATTATATTGTGTCGTAATATATTGTATAGTATCGTACTGTATTGTTTCAACGAATACAATATTTGCATAGATTATAATGTTGTATTCGTTGTTACATAATGTTATATATCCATAATTTTAATGATAAACTAAGGGTGACAAAATTAAACTCAACCCGTTCAACCCAACCAACCAATTGAAGTTTGGAAAGGCTAATAACTCATTCATGTATTAACGCAATACATCTCAACCCAACCTATTTAAATCCATTTAAAATTAAATTGATATTCAACTCGAATTGACTTAAAAATAAAATTATCCAAATATTTCTTAAATATTATTTTTAATTAAATACTATAATATTAAAAAAATAAATAAAACTTAATAAAAATTGAATCAAATTAAATCCTAACCGCTCAAATTAGCTGTTCCCTCCTCATGGAGAAGATGAGTTGAGAAAACCCCTAAGATGAACTGTTACCTCCTCAACTGTATTCCATGGAAATGCAGAGGAAAATCTCGGTGATCGGAGATCGACTCAGTGATTTGCCTGATTCAGTTCTAGCTCACATCCTCTCTAAGTTATCGGACAGTAAAGAAGTTGTGCGAACCAGCGTCCTGTGTACAAGATGTCAATCTCTTTGGAAATCCGTTCCAGTATCACTAGAAATCAAGTTATCCTGCCGAGGTGAGAACGTTTATTTAGCTTGCACCGATAGAGACCTTCATTACTGGAGGTATTTCGAGAAAATCAAAACATTTAAGGTCATTTTATCTGGGTACAGGAAGAATCTTCTTAAAGACGTTGATTTATGTGTTCATTTCGCAACTAACAATGCTAATGTTGAAGGTTTTACTCTTATATTTTACGATTACGAAGACTCCGAAGAATATACATTTCCTCAGTTTGCATATAAGAATACCTTGTTGAGCAATTTGGTTTTATTTCACTGTCAATTGAACCCTTTTGGTGATGTTAAGTGGAGTAATTTGACTTCTCTTTCACTCGAGTATTTCAAATTGACAGATAATTCTATGAAAAAGATATTATCTGGGTGCCCTAATTTGCCGGACTCGATCCTAATTCACATTCTCTCTTTGTTGTGGAACCAGCATATTATCTACACGATGGCGGTCTCTTTGGAAGTCTGTTTCCAGTATCACTCGATTTCAGGTTCTCCAGCAATTTCAACTATTCCAGATGTCCGAAAAATGGTATTCATGATTTCATAATCTCCACCCATAGAGAGCTTCATTATTGGAGGTCTTGTCAGAAAATCAGCAAATTCATCATGGTTGCTGATTTTCCTTACGCGAATAGGTTTGCTAAAGATGTCGATTTATGGGTATATTTTTCAGCTGAAATAGCAAATGTTGAACATTTTGAACTTAAATGTGAATCTGGATATGAGTTTCCTCAGTTGGCATATAAGAATACGTCCTGGAGAAAGTTGGTTATACAGGACTGTACATTGAACCCTTTAGCTAATGTGAAATGGAGTGGTATTGTTTCTCTTTCATTTATGTTGATGGATTTGACGGATCATGTCATGGAAAAGATATTATATGGTTGCCCTAACTTCGAGTGCTTGGAATTCTACAGGGTTTTTGGATTTCATCGTTTGGAAATCAGCAATATGAAGTCAAGAAAATTGATCATAGAAAACTTAGAAAACGATGATGGTTGTGACATATGGCTTGAAATAACAGCCCCATATGTTCAAAATTTGGAAATTTTGGGGTCTTCCCATGGGATACGCTTGACAAATGTGGCTTCGCTGGTCACTGCTGTCCTTAATTTGATTTTGATTTTAAAGTGGAAGACCCATTGCAGGAGGAGTCTACTTGTTTGAAGGAACTTTTTCACAGCATTGCCCATGTCGAGAAGCTTGAATTAGGGCCTTGGTGCATCGAGGTTTATTCATACTCTTCACTATGTTGCTTTGAGTCTTCAAACATGTTGATAGATGCATGTCGGATCCTTCAAAAGCAATACATTTTTGAAGGATCTAACACAGGTTCAGCAACACTATTGCAGCATCCTAGCAACATAACTCTTCAATATCCAAAATTCACAATTTCTTTTTTCCCACTTTGTGACTTCTTATCTGCAATTAAATTCATTAGATTATTAACATTAGTAGTAACAGCATTTAGATAATCTGATAACCAATTTGGTAAGTACTAAATAATTTCATTCTTGTACCGATCTAGTTGCAAAGTGGCCGGTGATTGAAACAAGTCTCTTTGGACAATTTTTGATGATGAACATTGAGAACAATTAGTTTGCAATGGACAGAACACTGAGAATGAATATTTTGTAAATTTAGAGTCATTTAAACTCGCATGTTCAGAAGATGCACGTCACAGAGATGGATGTGTGCACATACTAGGTGTGATAAGATTAGGAATGAGGTCATTAGAGAGAAGGTAGGGGTGGCCTCTGCGGCAGACAATATGAGAGAAGTGAAATTGAGATGGTTTGGGCATGTGCAGTAGAGGAGAGTCGACGCTCCTGTTAGGAGGTGAATGACGTTAGATTTAGGGGTTATGCGGAGGGGTAGAGGTAGACCGAAAACGTATTGGGGAAGTGATTAGACAAGACATGCTGCAACTTCATATCACCAAGGATATGACTCAAATAGAAAGGAATGGAGGTTACTTATTAGGATAGAAGGTTGATAGGCTAGTAAGGGTAGAATATTGTCTTACCTTGTGATTTAGTAGGTTTGTAGGATTAGTTGCATCTTTATATATTGTGTTGTTACTGCTCGTAATTTATTTTGCTACTTCTATTGTTTTTATAAAATTATCAATTGCTTTTCATTTTAGTCTCTGTTCTATATCTAGTAACTTTTTTGCTTTTAGGGCTAATATATGTGAGTCGAGCGTCTTCCGGAAATAGTCTTTCTATCTCTATGAGGTAGTGGTAAGGTCTACATACATTTTACGCTCTCCAAACCCCACTTATAGCATTTCATTGGGTATGTTATTGTTGTTTGTTTACATTGTCAATAATCTAATAGTCATGTCAATGGTTTTTCAAAGTGTTTAACAGTGCACACTTGTTAACAATTTGCATGTCATTATCAAGTATGCACATTTCTTTGTCACTGTTATCAAAAGCAAAAGCACAAAAAAGCTCTAAGGTCTGTTGGTAAAATATTTGCTCAATTGTGCTAGAAAAGTTTGTCATTGTTGCCAGACGCAAAAGGAGTGGTGTGTCTCTGGATTATGTCAAAATGGAACAGGAGCTCCAGCGCTTTCCAAGATCCTCTCCGCAAGCTTCAGTTATCTTTTCTTATGGATAACCTTGAGCCACTATTGTTTGTATCAATCGCGACATACTCAACATCTGTTACTTTATGTTTGAAATTGGATTGAGCTGATAAACAAGGCTTGGATTGCACTAGTTCTTCTTGTCTAAGTAAACAATGTGTTTATTCTCTAACCATCATGTAAGAAAGTTTGTTTTAAATGTATCTAATGGCAGTGGTGGCATTGGGTCAAATTTGAGCGAGTTATAATGAGTCAAAGACAATAAACGGGTCAAGACCCCAACCCAACCCAAATTAACTTGGGTCAAAACGGGTTGAGTAATGGGTTATAGAGCCGGTCAAGATCTAATCTGGCCCAATTTCAACTAAGTTGTACTTACTTTATTTGTTCTTTTTCAATATTTTTGTACTTAATTACATTATATTTTTCTTTATTTGAGCTATATAAAGCATATTAAATTAAACAAAAGGTGTTTTAAAATATTTTGACAAATCCCTGTGGAGTCAATTCAGATTAAATATCAACCCAATTTTAATGGGTTGGAAGTTCAACGAATTGGGCGAGTTGAATGGGTTGAGTTTAATTTTTGTTAGTCTACGAATTCTTGAATATTACTGGCATACTTGACCAACTCCATTTGGCCTCACCATCTGCGATGCTTCGCTTAATAATAATAATAACTTCTTACACAAGATCAATACTAGTTTTTATTTTTACGTTATTTTTTGTTCAAGATCCATATTAGGATAGACATATAAAAATTGCTAGGCACAAAAATGTATTTTCAGGTGAGGAGTCATTTGAGGCATATGTTACGGGGTTTGTTTTTCTACAAGTAGATAGACTTATTATAACCTCGTTATTCATCAATCTTTCCTATTCTTTTGTTACCTTTCGACTTCATCAATTAATTTGATTCATATGCAATGGCAAAAGACCATAGCGGATCTCCAAAATTATACCAGCTTGAATCGAAGAGAAAGCGTGTGACTTGGATCATTGGTGTTAGTGGTCTCTGCATCTTGTTCTACATTCTCGGAGCTTGGCAGAATGGAAGACGACCTATGCCATCTGGTGAAGTGTACACGCGAGTCGGATGTGATCATGACAGAACATCATCATCATCAGAAATACTATCATCATCAGTAGACCCTATGGATTTCGAGAGCCATCATCAATTAGTTATCAACGACACAAAGTCATCAGAAAAGTTTTTACCCTGTGACATGATGTATAGCGAATACACGCCATGTCAAGAGCCACAAAGGGGTAGAAGATTTGATCGCAATATGTTGAAATACAGAGAGAGGCATTGCCCGAACAAGGAAGAGAAAGAGGCGTTTCGTTGTCTCATACCTGCTCCGCCAAACTACAAAATCCCTTTTAAATGGCCTCAGAGCAGAGACTATGCTTGGTTTGCTAATATCCCACATAAGGAGCTCAGCATTGAGAAAGCTGTTCAGAATTGGGTCCAAGTCGAGGGTGATCGTTTGAGATTTCCAGGAGGTGGAACGATGTTTCCAAATGGAGCTGATGCTTATATCGATGATATAAGTGAGCTCATTCCACTTACAGGTGGAGCTATTCGCACAGCAATTGATACTGGCTGTGGTGTAAGATCTTCATTCATTTCTTCATTATAATTTGTTAAAACCGACATCACTAGTTAATATATGATTCATTCATTTGATCTTAAAAGGTTGCTAGTTGGGGTGCTTACCTTCTGAAGAGAGATATAATCGCCATGTCATTTGCTCCAAGGGATACACATGAAGCACAGGTTTGGTTTGCACTTGAAAGAGGAGTTCCCGCGATGATTGGTGTTATGGGTTCTCAGAGACTTCCATATCCCGCGAGGGCATTTGATATGGCTCACTGTTCTCGTTGCTTAATACCATGGAGCAAGTATGGTAAGATACATCGATACACATTCACATATATAGTTAGCTAGCTAGTCGCGATCATGACATTTTTCTTATACGTACAGATGGATTGTACTTAACTGAAGTAGACAGAGTTCTGCGGCCAGGGGGTTATTGGATACTTTCAGGTCCTCCTATCCGTTGGAAGACGTATTGGAGAGGTTGGGAACGAACCCAAGAAGATTTGAAGAAAGAGCAAGATTCTATCGAAGAAGCAGCTACGCAACTCTGCTGGAGAAAAGTGATCGAGAAGGGTGATCTATCTGTATGGCAAAAGCCTCTAAACCACAACACATGCAACAAACACATCTGCAAGTCACGCGACAATGCTGATGCAGCCTGGTACGTCAATTACTGTCAACTCATAACAAATACATGAATATAATTGACGTGTATGTATATACTCGTTAGGTACCAAGACATGGAAGCTTGTATCACTCCGTTGCCAGAAGTAACCAACTCAAATGAAGTCGCGGGTGGTGCATTAGAAAAATGGCCAGAACGAGCATTCGCCATTCCTCCTAGGATCAGTAGTGGCTCAGTACCAGGCATTACAATAGAGAAATTCAATGAGGATAACCAGGTAAACAGAAACGGAATCATAATCTATCAGATCAAATTTCAAATATATATATCAGAAAGCTGCTAGTATTACTGATGGTTTTCATCACACCAGGTATGGAAGGAACGTGTGTCGTACTACAAACGTCTGATTGGTCTGTTGCCCGAAGGACGATACCGAAATGTGATGGATGCAAATGCTTATTTGGGTGGATTTGCTGCAGCTCTTATGAAATATCCAGTTTGGGTAATGAATGTGGTTCCTGCAAAGATTGAGCCAGATACTTTGGGTATTATATATGAAAGAGGATTTATTGGTACATATAATGATTGGTGTGAAGCATTTTCGACTTATCCACGAACCTATGATCTCATTCATGCTGGTGGATTGATCAGCCAATATCAGGACAGGTAACCAACTAGTAGTTTTTCAGAGAAAGTCACTCAATTTTCGACTTATTCATGAACCTATGATCTCATTCACGAGGATTCTTTTCGTAGGAAGTCACTTAACTAATAGTTATTTTTTATAAAAGGTCACTCAACTTTTTTTTTGTAGCCTTAATATCAGTAGTAGAGTCAAAATTTTTAATAAAAGTAGACACACTTACTAGTTGAAGAGTTCGACACCTACTATTTTTACAAAGAAAAGTTCTTTTAAGTTTTAGCCATCTATAAATAGTATCATTTTCATTGAAGGGGGTTCGGATGAACTCCGTGACCGTGGTTCCGCCCTGCTTAAAGTTACTCAACAATAGATTCTTTTCCATAAAAAGCCACTTAACAAAGAGTTCTTTGCCAAGAAAATCATTCAACTTTCTTTTATAACCTCAAAGTCACTCAACTATGAATATTTTACGTCTAAAATCAACTATTGATATTTCATTTAGAAAGTTGTCACCCAACAATTTAAATGATTTTTTAACTAAATTTTCTTGAAACATAATTTACTTTTCTAAGTGAAACATCAATATTTCCACAGCCGGATGAAGCCAAAGATTTACTATTTTTTGGCTTTGGGGTACGATGGAATAAAACAATATGGCTCTTTAAACTGTCTGCGCTTCTTTCAATTGTGAAGTAGCAGTTAGTCAATGCAACTTTCGACGCTCATCATGGGTCATCCTAGTCGATCTATCTATGTTTTAAACATAGGGGTCAGGCTGCGTACATCCGACTCCCCTTTACCCCGCAATGAGCTGGAGCCTTTGAGGCAATGGGGTAATGTTGTTGTAAGTGAAACATCAATAGTTAAGTGACTACGGAGCTAAAATAGTTATAATTGAGTGACTTTGAGATTACAAAGTGACTTTCTACTAAAAGAATTCACAGTTGAGCTAAACTTCGAGGTTCTAAAAAGAAAGTTGAATCGCTTTTAATTGAAAACTGAGTGACTGACCATGTGAGATGTTAACTCGCAATATATTTGACTTTAATTATGTAGTACTAAAATTACATAATATTAACTTATCTAATTTTTTTTTTTTTGAAGATGTGATATCACTTATATTCTTCTTGAGATGGATAGAATATTAAGGCCAGAAGGTACCATAATATTCAGAGATGTTGTAGAAGTGCTTGTGAAAATTAAAAGTATTGCAGATGGCATGAGATGGCAAAGTAGAATTGTGGATCATGAAACTGGACCATTTAATCCTGAGAAGATTCTTATTGCTGTAAAAAATTACTGGACTGGGGAACCTAAAAAACAATAATTAAACATTTTTATTTTAAATTTTCTTTGAGGATTGGTTATTAAAATTCTTTTTCTAGTTGTTGCTTATTGTTGGAATTATTTTTTTTGTAAAAAATAGAATAGAAGATCGATGATGCTAGCTCATAATTATTTTTGTTTTTGGAAATAACTTCTCTATCTCTATGACCTGTGGTAAGGTCTGCGTACATTTTATCTTTCCCAGACCCCACTTCTGAGATTCTACTGGGTATGTTTATTGTTTCTTATAATGTTGCATGGTATGATATCGCTCTTGCTTGATTAATTATGCATGTTTATGTGATGTTCTAGCACGTTACATGCAATGGCGGATTTGGAATTTTCACTTGGGGGGTTAAGAAAATAAAAGTGTAAATGTGTGTGTAATATCACTCTTTCTTGATTAATTTATGCATGTCTTTGGTATTCTGGCACGTAAGATATGCGAAGAACACTGCATATAGCACGTAACATGCAGTGGCAGACTCAAAATTTTTAATTTGGAGAGATCGAAAAATAGAAGCATAAGTGTGTATATAATATCGCGCTTTCTTTATTAATTATGCATGTCTTTGGTATTCTAGCACCTAAAATATGCAAAGAACACTACATCTAGCACGTAAAATGTAGTGACGGACTCAGAATTTTTACTCGGGAAGGCCAGAAATAGAAGTATAAAAGTATGTGTAATATCTCTCTTTCTTGATTAATTATGCATGTCTTTGGTATTCTAACATCTAAAATTAGGGGTGTACAACCAAACCGTAAACCGCACCAAACCGACAAATCGAACAAATCCGCAAAAAAAATCGCTTAATGGTTTGGTTTGGTTTGGTTTGGTATTGACGAAAAAAAACCGACTATATTTGGT
>JAOTQR010000100.1:2909141-2943651 GCA_025774065.1 Solanum ossicruentum | reverse complement strand
ATTTTGCTTTATTCCATCATACTCCAACGCCAAAAAATAGTCAATCTTTGGCTCCATCCGAGATTGATGGATGAAAGAATATACTTTCATTTCTAAAAAAAAAACAAAGAAAGAAAAAAAGAAAAAACAATGGTGCATGGAGCTTAACCTTTGTGATAGAAAAGGTACTAACATGTATAGACATAAATTTTAATTTGAGATTCTAGACATAGCATATATTGGGATCTAAAAAAGCTAAAAACATTGCTAGTATCCCAAGCTAGCTTCACGTGGAATTTCGAGGTCACAATATATCCTCCCTTTCCGAAATCATAGGAATCAAACTGCGTATATCCGACCCTCCTTATCTTGCAATGAACGGAAATCTTTGAGGCATTGTGGTAATATTGATGAATATATCCTCCCTTTATTTCAAAATAACTAGTTTAAAAAACATAAGATGTAAGGTTAGTTTTAAACACATAAGATCTAGGGTTGCATATCGATTGGGTCGGGATTGGTTTTGAAGTTTATCAGTTTGATTTATCTATTATTAGTTCATAAATATGCTAAATTATTATAGAACCATTAAGATATTTGTAGGGCTAAACATCGATTGGGTCGGGGTCGTTTTTAAAGTTTATTAATTCGACTTATCAGTTATCAATTCATAGATATGCTAAATCGTTATAAAATCATTAAGATATTTGTAGAGCTGCATATCGATCGAACGGGTCAGTTTTGAAAGTTTTTCGGTTCGACTTATCAATTATCGATTTGCAGATATGCTAAATCGTTATAGAACCATCAAGATATTTTTAGGTTTGCATATTGGTCAGACGGGTCAATTTTGAAGTTTATCGGTTCAACTTATTAGTTATCGGTCGTGGATATGCTAAATCGTTATACAACTATTAAGATATTTGTAGGGAGGCATATCGATCGGATGGATCGATTTTGAAGTTTATCAGTTCAACTTATCAGTTATTGGTTCGTCGATATGCTAAATCACTATAGAACCATTGAGATATTGGCTTATTTGTTATCTTTTAATATAATAGATATAATGTCTTGAAAAATATAATAGGGAAATGACTATAATTAATCATAAGAGTAAATTAGGAACAAAGTGTAAAGTTATCTCTTGATTCATAAATTGTTGAAAATCCCAAAATTGTACTCCCTCTGTTCCCTTTTACAAGTCACCTTTCGGAATATTTTGCTCTTTTTTAATAGTAATTATTTTTTTAGTTCTTTTAGTTGGTCAAAGAATATATTTTTTCAAACTCATTAACTATCAAGGGCAAAATACAAAGAAGAATGTAATTTATGTATTTAATTGCGAACTGGCATATATTAAGGACTATACATTTTTAGTAAGAACGACATCTAAAAGGGAACCAAAAAAATATAATGGACAAGTAAATATAGAGTCGGGAGTAAATACTTAACTTTTAGACTTCTCAAAATAAAGAGTATCACTTAATTTGCAACTTAGAAACAAAATCATAAGCTTTAATAATTTCTTTGATATTAATTGTTTACTTCACCAACATGCAATCATATGTACTTTAATAAAGGTAATTTAATCATTTGAAGGGTATTAATTTTTTATCTTCTACTTTGATTTAATTAATTAGCCTAATCAATCATATTTATAATGCTAATTAAAGAATTAAAGTGTGGTTGTTGGACTTCAAAATTCTGCCATTATGTAATAAAAAGAAAGCATTTGCTTCGATATTTAATTAAAATTTTAATTTAGTGAAAGAATAAAATGATAATCTAATTTTGTATTTTGAAATTTCTTGTTCTTTTATAATACATGATACATGATATGATGATGATCGATGGGAGCACTCCTTAAAAAACTACTCTTTCGTATAACGTAAAATGTATTTTACTAACACACTCTTTATAAATATCTTTAAAGAGATGTAGTTTTTAATAATTAATTGGTTACGTGAAAAATTCTTTTTGTAAAGAAAGATAAAACTTGAAAGAATATCATTAATATTTCTTATGTTCTCCATCAATCTCG
Organism: Solanum ossicruentum; assembly: GCA_025774065.1. Lineage (NCBI taxonomy): Eukaryota > Viridiplantae > Streptophyta > Magnoliopsida > Solanales > Solanaceae > Solanum > Solanum ossicruentum. Next base: position 2,941,631 of record JAOTQR010000100.1, on the reverse strand, counting down.
GATGGAGCCAAAGATTCACTATTTTTTGGCTGTGGGATATGATGAAATAAAACAAAATTACTCTTTAAACTGTCTGCGCTTCTTTCAATTGTGAAGTAGCAGTTAGTCAATGCAACTTTCGAATCTCATCATGGGTCGTCCGAAAATAATCGCGCTATGTTTTTAAATATAGGGGTCAGACTGCGTACATCTGACCCCCCTTACCCCGCAATGAGTGGGAGCCTTTGAGACATTGGGGTAATGTTGCTTTCTTTTTTTAAATACCTCTTATTTTAAAATGAGTGAAATATATTACAAGAATCACTACTATATATAAGTGTCCTGAGATAGACACGCCATGGTCAATATGTCTGATTCAGCTTCTTGCTTACATAAGCAATTTTTGATTAACGTACCTGTTTTACCTACTTGATTTTACTATATCATTTCTATTAATTATTTCTTCAATTGTTACAAATATGAATCTACGATATTATTTGTAATTTTCTTAAAGGTCATTGTCGATTGACGTGTCTGTTCCAGCTACTTGATTTTATAATATTATGCCTAATAAATTATTTTTTCCAGCTCTTCAGCTATTAAAAATTTAAAATATTTTAAAACATAAATACAAATTTGAATTGACTCTCAAAATTTTATATGTACAACATAAATTGAAACAAAATAAATAACATATATGATTTGAAATAAAGTAAAATCTATTATAAGTCGTAATAATTAACAACTTAAAAATTTAAAATATAAATATAAAAAATCTATCGATATCACATAAATTGAGGAAAAAAAAAACATATATTGCACGAGCTCCTATGACTAGTATATTAAAATTGATGGAGTATGCCTTCTTTGAAGTTAAGGGAGAGTACCTATTACAATTAGTTAAGCTGCAAAAATAAAAATAAAATTAAAAATAGTGATCCTTTAACTTATTCAAAATTAAATATTTGGCATCACATTATACAAATTGAATCATATATACTATGGATTTTGAGACGAGGGTTTTCGGAAACAGCCTCTCTATTTATATGTTGTAGCAACAAGGTCTGCGCACAATCTATCCTCCCAGACCCACTTGTGGAATTTCACTGGGTATGTTATTATTGTTTGAATCATATATACTATCTTAGCAAGAATTATTGGAATCCTAAATTTTTCATGCATGATAGCCTTTGTGTGGCTATAAAATGTATCTTAAATTAAAAATCAATCAATTACGAGTAGAATTAAAAAGATTAACATTAAATTACTTTCAAATATAGAAAATCCATAATTGATGCGGAAATGAGTTAATACTCTTTCCATCCCATTTTATATGACATCGTTTGATTTAACATGATATTTCAGAATAGAAACTTTTAAAACTCTGATCCAAAATCATTAATAGATATTTGCGTAGTCAAAAATCATTTCATTAAGAATAAAAGTGAAATTTTAAAGTTAAATTATTTTTAATTTATTAAAGTAATTTTATTCTTGAGAGAGAGTAATAAAATGAAACGGAGAGAGTAATAAGGAGTAAGTGTCATTTTTTTCCAAATACAATTTCGAAATACTAAGAAGTGTGCAAATGAGTGGAGTTTAGTAATATATAAGTTTTTATATTAATAATAATAATTAGAAAGAATGCATATAATAGCTCCAAATTCTTCCACTTTTAGCATTTGAAGGGTATTAATTTTTTATTTTCTACTTGAATTTAATTAATTATCCTAATCAATTATATTTATAATGTCATGATTAAAGAATTAAAGTGTGGTTGTTGCCATTGTTTAATTAAAAAGTGAGTGTTTAATTAAATTACTTTCAAATATAAAAATCCACACTTGACGTCAAAACGAGTTAATACCCCCTTCGTCCCATTCCGTGTCACATCATTTGTTTTAGCATGACATTTAAGAAAAAAAAAGACTTTTAAAATTTATGATTTAAAATCATCAATAGATGTTTGTATTGTTAAAAATTATTTCATTAAGGATAAAAGTGAAAATTTAAAGTTAGTATTTCTTTTGTTTTATTTTATGTGGCACCGTTGAACTTAGCATAAATGTAAGGAAAAAAAACTTTTAAAACTTGTGGACTAAAGTCATCGATAGATATTTGTGTGGTTGAGAATTATTTTATTAAGGATAAAAGTAAAATATTAAAATTAATACTCCCTTCGTCTCATTTTATGTAGAATCATTTGACTTAGCATGGTATGTAGGGAAAAGGCTTTTAATACTTGTTATTTAAAATCATCGATGGATATTTGTGTGTTTTGACAATTATTTCATTATTTAAAGTTAACGTTGTTTCTAATTTATTAAATTAACCCTTTTTCTTAAATTAAGTAAAAAAGAAAGAACACCACATAAAATAAAATGGAGAGAGTAATAAGGAATCAGTGTCATTTTTCCATATACAATTTCGAAATCCTAGGAAGTGTGCAAATGAATAGAGTTTAGCAATATACAATAATAATAATTTGAAAGAATGCATTATAATAGCTCCAAATTCTTTGTATAGTATTTTTTTTGGATTTCCCACCTAAAATATTTGGAGTCCGTAGAACCTCGACTAAATTCGAATCACGTACTGCAAGACTCATCTTGAGGGTGACGCTCCCAACAGAATTTTTTTCATTTCCAGAGCTCAAACCCAAAATCTCTAATTAAAGATGAAATACTCTCACCAGTGCATTACAACTCATGTTGGTAAATTCTTTGTATAGTTATACATACCTTGAGCTTGACTCTAGCTAACTTTTTATAATTTTAATTTGGTGTGTCTACGTCAACTAAGGGAGGTTCAACTTGCCTTCTAAATTATTTAAATGCATTATTGTTACACAACAGGAAGTTGCTAAAATACAGGCCTTTAGTGCGCCCGTCACAGCCATTCGTGACAGTTTCATTGGGAGAAGAATTCAGAAAAATTATGATTTATAATATTTTTTATATTTTTTTAAAATATTAAATTAATATATCATTTAACTTTAACTTTGGAAGTTGAGAAGAATAACTTGTTCTGCTTAGGTTTAGCATGCTGATTTCGAATGTAATGACTCAAAATTTTCTTTTCTTGAGACTATCGTTTGTTTTTACCTGTCATTATTTCAATTATCGAGATCAAATTATATGAATTTTGACTGATTTCAACCATCTAAAATTTTATACTTCAAATATTAAATTTAGCTACTTCAATTTAGCCTTGAAGTCTAGTCAAATTGACCTCAAAAAGGGAAACATTGACAGTAATAATATTTTTAGTGAATGGAATAAGTTAATTCTTCTCACATTCTTTCACATAGAACTACTATTTCTATTTAGTACTCCATTTGAAAAGAATAACTTATTTTCTGTTTTGATAAGTTCAAAAAAGAATGAAATCTTTTCTTTTTTAGGCAATATTTTAATTTCAATTTTTCACACGACATGTTTAACCCCACAAAATTAAAGGTCATTATAGCACATTTAACACAACTTTAATTTACAGTCACAAAATAATTTTCTTTTATTTTTTTAAATTTTATATCAAATCAAACTAAGTCATTCTAAACGGAGAGACCATATAATAAACTTTTCTCCCCTCGAAAGTTACCTTATTGCTTTGTGACAGCGCGCTCGCCCTGTCAGTTTAGCATTGTGGGCATTGACTTTTCTCTCTCTCCCTCTCTCTCCCCTCTCTGGCTTGTCGGCTTCCTTTAATCATTATCATAGCTGAGCCAATATGTGTATATAATATGCAATATGCAATCCCCAAAAATACATTTCATTTGCTCAAAAATCACTTTGCTCTACTTCTTCCTACTCTTCCAATTTCATTTACTTTGTTATTTTTCTCCAGTTGCAGTGTTTTAGTTTGTTATGTACTACTACTTCAGTTTCGAATTGGAAATCATCCAAGCATATAGTTAAACTGGGTACCTTCATTTCTTCTTCGATTCCTTAGGCTCAACACTTATAAAAAGCTTCAAAGCATGTAAAATTCATCTATTTGCTTCCTTCTTCTCTTCCCTGCAAAAAAAAACAAAAAAAAATTTCATTTCAGTTTGTGATATATGTTTCTTTTCAGATTCTGATTATCTTCGTCCTCAGATCAATCTGGCTTTTATCCTGAATACCGTGTAGCGAAAAATTTATAAAAATCGAAAAAATATGTAAGGAAGTTTCTCTGTTGAAGTAGTTCAATTTTTTTCTTAAAAAAAACAAAAAAAAGAGTGATCAGTAGTTAGTTTTTCTTCGATCTGAATGGCTGAATTAGAGAATGGAGTATCTGCTCCGGCGACGCCTGGTACGCCGACTCCGTTGTTCCCGTCGTTGCGAGTTGATTCGATGGGTTCTTTTGATCGGAAGTCAATGCCTCGATGTAAGTGCTTGCCGTTGGATGCTCCGACTTGGGGAACTCCTCATACATGTCTGACGGATTTTCCGGCACCGGATGTTTCGCTCACTCGCAAGGTACACACTTTTCTCCTCCACAATGTGCCTTTCGGTTTTGTTTTATTTTACGTGTGACATCTTAATTATGATTATATGTGATTCGTAAATGAGAATTTTAAAATTGAGTTATTATAATGAATAATGGAAGGAAGTAGTACAACTTACTACATTTTCTTTTCTAAGAAAGGTTAAAATAGCTATTATAAAATATTTTTAATTATGTTTCTTAACTATAATTTATTTAATTATAATTTATAATTGTAGTTTCATTTGCTATTGATATTTCTGCTGATATATTTTGATTGACAATATACAATCAGGATAAGCATATACTAATTTAAATTCTGTAGATACAAATTAAATGTATCAAGAAATTGTGTATGAATAGATAACAATTATGGATTTTATATAACTTGCATAAATTAGATGTATCAACAAATTATATACATGTAGTTAGAGTAACCATATACAAATTTTGAATTTATATAATTAGGGACAGAATTATACACGTTCTAATTGCATTTAATAATTAATCAAAATTTTAACTAACTATATAATAATCTTTAGATATTTGTCATTTCACGTAATTCTTTCATTTTTTATTTGTTTTTTTGGTCCAATTAGAGAACCTATCTAATAATCAAAGCTTTAGTAGCACAAATTGAGGGTTAGGTACTTCATATGACATTACATTTACATCATAAGAGGGCCCATCTGGCCAACAGATTCATTCATATTTTTCCTTTTCAATCAATGAGGCACCCAATATTGGGTCAACCCTCAACCTGCTTTGATACCATTGTTATAGATTATAAAAGTAATCCATCCTTCTCCATTATAGTATTTTTTTCGTTTTGATTCGTTCTAAAAAGAATCTTACTTTATTCAGATGAAAAATAATTTATTTTTAAAATTCTCTTTAATGACCTTCAACCATACAAATATTTTAAAATAATTTTAGACCACAAGTTTTAAAAGTTTCTTTTTTTCCTTAAATACTATGACTAGTCAAAAGACGTCACATAAAATAAGACGGAGGGAGATATGTTAAATGAGAAGACACATTTAACCTATTAATCCAATCTTTTTTAATCCATTTTCAAAAGAACTGATTTTTTTCATTTGTATTCTCTTTATTTTAATTTATTTGTTATAATGTTTTAGTCTATTTGAAAAAGAATGAGTGTATTTTCTTTTTGACAGTATTTTAATCTCAATTTTCCATATGATATGTTTAAGATTATAAGATTAAAAGAATATTTTGGTACATTTAATATACTTTTAGTTTAAGACCATAATATTCAACTTTGTGCGATGAACACAGTTGGGAGCAGAATTCGTGGGGACGTTTATCCTTATATTTGCTGCAACAGCTGGGCCAATTGTGAACCAAAAGTACCACGGAGTTGAATCTCTAATCGGGAATGCAGCTTGCGCAGGACTGGCTGTTATGATCGTGATTCTATCCACGGGCCATATATCTGGAGCTCATCTGAATCCATCCCTCACTATCGCGTTTGCAGCACTTCGTCACTTTCCATGGGTTCAAGTACCAGCCTATGTTGCAGCACAGGTTTCAGCATCCATTTGTGCTTCTTTTGCACTCAAAGGTGTCTTTCATCCTTTCATGTCTGGTGGAGTTACTGTGCCTTCGGTAAACACTGGCCAGGCTTTTGCCCTTGAATTCCTCATCACATTCAATCTCCTTTTCGTTGTCACTGCCGTTGCAACAGACACCCGAGCGGTATGGACCAACTTATATCCCCTATTCTATTGCTTTTTCTTTTTTTATTTGGGGTTCGATACATTTGAACTGAGGGTCTTTCGGAAATAGCTTCTCTATCTCCATGAGGTATTGGTAAGGTCTGTATACACTCTACCCTTCCCAGACCCCACTTGTGGGATATCACTGGGTATGTTTATCATTGTTGTTGATTTGATTACATTGTCTAAAGGAAGTAGACATCCACAAATACTACGAGTATATGTAATATGGAAAGGTAGATCCTATAATCCGTCTTTTTGGTGACAAAAACAGCTCGGAGAACTACTTCCTTCCATGGTCGCAAAAGACTATACTTTGGAAGATGACCTGAATTTTGTGTGTTTATTCTTCGCGTCCAATGAATACATACTACAACTAGTATTCACTAATTCTTTCTGACAGGTGGGAGAGTTGGCGGGCATAGCAGTTGGAGCTACAGTCATGCTCAATATTCTAGTGGCTGGGTAAGTCATCTCCACATCTACGTAACAGGTTACGAAAGTGTATCTCGAAGAAACTTTCACTTATTCTACAAAAATGTCACAGAGAACCAACTGTAAAGAACAATAGAATGCCAAATTAATATCTTCCTAACATTTAGTAGATATTTTCATGCCTAGTACTGTGACAGGAATTCTCAGCTAGGCTTACAACTTAGTCTTTGCCAAAGCAAATCCAGTAATTCTTTTTTGGTGTTTTTTGACATGGTGGAATAATTAGGCCGTCAAGTGGTGGTTCCATGAATCCAGTACGAACTTTGGGCCCGGCTGTTGCAGCAGGAAATTACAAGTCATTGTGGATTTACCTAGTGGCTCCAACTCTGGGGGCTCTTGCAGGAGCAGCTGTTTATACGCTCGTCAAACTTCGTGGAGACGACACTACTGAGACACCACGCCAGGTTAGGAGCTTCCGCCGCTAACCTGCTGACGGGTGTTGTTCCATCTTATAAATACTATTGTGTGTTTGAAAAATAAAGGTGGAGAACTCAGGAGAATGTAACTTCCAGTCTCACCATCAACAACAATTTGTGTTTGTGTTTTGACACTCTTTTCTTCTCTTTCGTGTTGTGTAGATGACTTAAAAGGAAGAAACAGAAATTTGGTTGTGGTTTGTGACCTTTTTCTTTTTATGATATCATTTGCTGTGTGTGAACTATGGTACCTTAAAATTATGTGTGACTGTAATACGAAGCTTTCTGTGGTGCTACTTGTTTATCTAGTCACAAAATGTACAACCATCTAATGCTTATCAACAGTCGTCCCACCAGGACCACTTAAATCCTTATATCCTCCTTACAACTAATTCCTGCAGGTTACTTTCCTTTCTCCAAAATCAGAAAGTCATAGCAAACACAATTATGCGCTCCACTTGTGTGTGAATCTAAGACAGCAGCGATATAATTCTCCAATAACTTAAACTTTTAGACATAATAACATGCTTCAACAAATACATTCCAGCATACATTTTATCTTCATTGCTGAAATAAATAAATAAATGATCTAACCTGAAATGGGGTTCAATACAGCACATGTCGATGTCGATTTGTTTTAAACCATCATGCTTTTCCACGACTGGTGATGACATAGTAACAACTCAAAGTAGTAGCTCAACCTAAGCAGAGTTCAGACTCTCAATGATGTACACCAAGTTTCATATGCAACAGGGAGATCTGAAGAGATTGAAAATTACTGCAAATCAAAGATAGAACAGGCCACTATCAGATGGATAAAGGATGACTAGTTAGTGCCTGATGGTTGCCTTTTGATAAAAAAATCACTTACGCGAAGGTTAACCTTTCCTGCATGGTTTGGACTTCGGATTTACATCTTAACCAAGTCTCAGTGTCACATTCACAAAGGCGACCGCAAGCAACTTCTCCATTCTTTGACACTTGAGCTTAATTGATCTGGGAGATGAGCAGACCAAATATCCAAATCTGGTAATGGTCCTGTTAGCGCAAGATAATTTTCTCCTGCTCTCTTTGGCAGCTTTTTCCAGCTTACCTGCCATCTCAGATAATGAACTTTTAGTCGTAGCAGGTAAAAGCCAGCAAAATGCACAGCGACATTCAAAAGACGAAAAATATTCTTATTGCGCTCACAGCAAATAAAGAAATTTATTTTATGACATGAAGATATGATGTCAGTGGAGCTCTCTGGAAAGGTTTCTTGCCAAGGTAGAGCAGGCTGTCATTAACAGAATCACCAGTCCTGCCTTTTCTAGCAATACACACCATGGACTTGCACATTTCTAGAAATTTAGCACAAATTTACAGCCCCATATACCTTGATCAACTCGAAATGTCAAGAATTACTACTAGAACATGGGCACAACTTTTCAAGACTATACAGATGTTTCAAGAAATTATTGTTAATTTTATTGGGACTGGTGGGTGACAAAGATACATGGTTGTTTGGTCTATATGTTGTGCAGATGATGGTGACGGTTGGCCAAACCTGTTGAGGTCCAACATGCGGACAAGTATATGTACCATACTATTTTCGTAAACTCAGGTAACTTTCTTCTACCAAAACTTTCAGTCAAGTGAACCACCATTTTAATTTCTAAGCCCGGTCAACAACAACAACAACATACCTAGTGGAATCCCATGAAAGGGGTCTGGGGAGGATAGAATATTGCTATCACTGTGTAAAATAAACAGGTACGTCATAATTACTAAACAGTATCACTATCAAATTTGCGTATCTTGATAAAGGCACTTTTGAATTACAGATGGCTCAGATTACTTTTCAAAAGCCTCCATGCTTCACTGGCTTAAAAGTTATCTTTTTCATAATAGTTGCATAAGCCTAGGAACCTTTTGAAATGAAGAAAGACAAAAAGAAAAAAAAAAGCAGCTAGGAAACCAAAAAGGGCCATAAAAAGTTTCATCCTGATTTTACTGAGCAAAGAAGATGAATGGAATTTAAGTTGCCTACTTGCTCAGGAAATGCCTTGCATAATGCATTGATTGTTGTGTTTAGTTCCCTAGGGTCATCCCCTTCAGAAATTACCGGTTGCATCATTTCAGAAGTATTAGACAATTCTTTGGTAGCAGCACCACAATTCACCATGAGGCGACCATTGGGCATCAACATCTTATTCATCTTCAACCAAGTTGTAACCTGTCAAGGAAAGTCAAAACAAATGCATTACTACCAAATTGTAAAGAAGTACTTGTCCGGAAGCTACCACACTCCCAATTGGGTGCCTAAATGGGTTGATTCAAGCATCAACTCTATTAGCAGCCAAAAAGAAAATCCACATGTAATTATTCAGAAGAGAGATACTATTATCAACCACATAGTTTAATGAAAAGATAGATAAGCATTGTATTGTAAAAATATCGTCACAACAAATGCATTACTACCAAAATTGTGCACTTGGTCATACCTCTTGCAGTTGTGGCAAAACCTTTCCATCAGAAAACAAATCAACTATTATACCTGAAATTATCATTTTGAAGAATATAAGTAAACTTCGGATAGAAGTCATACCTGGAACGTTTTAATATAGAAACTTTTGAATGCTCACTTCTGATGCATAGCAAAACAAGTTAAAAACTATGATATATCAGGGAAGGGGCTCCCTGCAAAGAAGGTTATTTGACATGCTTCAGCTGCAGAACCAGCTGCAAGAACAATCATTTGCTGGAGGATAAGAACCTTCCTTCCATCATAAAGCAATTAATAGGTCGACTAAGGGTTACACATCTGAATAAGGCAGTGATATACCTGCATAACCTCCAGGAATAGTAACAGATGAAGAAAATACATCTCCAATATGAACTTCCAACACACCTCCACTTTGAGTATGCTTCTCCAGATCAGAGAGCCCAAGATATTGTCTTGCTTTTCCAATCAACTGGAATAATGAGAAAAGCCATATAATAACTCATTTTCACAAATCAAACATGCTGAATTTGAACAATGACTTGACCAATTTAGTTTTATGTGCCAGATGACATCATTAAGCCCCCCTTTTTTTAACATCATTAACTTATTTAACTCCATGTATCCCAAACACAAAATTCCGAACTAAAAATATCATCAAGGATACTGTGTAAAATATTCTAAATGATCATGTAATCATTGAGAGTAAAGAGTATTATTAAAAATATCATGTTACAGTGGCTGTGCCAGTAGTCAGAGCCTCTTTTAGGTGGCCCTTCCAACAGCACTGCACCTCTTTCTGGTAGATATTCTGACTGCACCACTTATCATGGTCATTATTCTGAAAAGTTCTCTTAACACAGTTCTGGAAACCTTTTCAGTTGTTACTTAAGCACCAATTCAAGCTAGTTTAATGATATCAACGAGATTTATGTCACAACACCATTCATCAATGACAGAATTGATTCTTTTCTGTCATAATGCAAGAACCACTTCTATTATTTGCAATTATTGGTGACTTTTAAAGGAAAGAACTCCAGCACCATTTTTCTTTCAAGTGATTGTCCATTATTCTAACAATACTATTTGGATGATTATTTACATTTTTGTTCTGAATATTTCTTACCTTTAGAAAATGTGAACTGAAGTCGCTTCACCATCTCGATTTGAAGGGGTGTGTTTTAAGTCAAGAGAATCATTGAGAATATAAAGTAAACTACTTAAAGGGCAATATTAGAAAGATCTCTTTTTTCATGCTACTAAAAATTCCGATATAAAGGTCTCTCTAGTGTGTTGTAAACAACAAATCTCTATAAGAGTTTTGTCTCTTCGTCTTTCCTTCCACAACTTATAAAATTTTTATAACTTGTGCAATTTCTTTTGGCATTGGTATATTTTCTGCATTAGCACATGTTAGTAGGCTAGCCTCAACCAAGAACTCGAAACAAAATACATAAAAGTAACAATGAAATTTGCAAAAGGCTGGCTTGAGAGTGCTGAAATCCTCAAAGTAGGTGCAAATAGGGTTGGTGCTCCACTCGCTTAGAGGCTCTTTATGGCAGAAACCAATTCACTAAAGCATGTATATTATCGACCATGGACTCTATCTTGAAGAGGGTAACAATGCACAATAAGATTTAATTCAGGTTTTAAAAGCATCACAAACATATTTCATTCTAAATGAGAGGCGGTTCTAAGTATAACATCACTAAAGGTCTTATGTCATTTATGTGACAATCAACTCCGGATTCCATGCAACTTTCAGTCACTAAGATCTCTACATAACTTCCACATTAGTTAGAGAACAAGATCAATTCCTTTCATGGTAAACACTGGAAACATAAGAAACAATTAAAAATGATTTGCATCAAGTACCTGTAGAAATGACAAGAGCTGCGAAAAATGGATGAAAACCCCAAAAGGAATTTCTATTATGCTCACATGCACATCATGATTTTGTGAAAGCTCAATTCCTAAATACATTGTAGGCCAGTTTCAATTGACCCATTTAGAGAATCTGCTGGAAGGGTACTTTAGACCTGTTAACATTTTGAATTCAATAATGATAGCTATGTTTCTCTTAGTCCTGCCTATATTCTAATGTCTTCTCAAGGAATTAGGGTTCTTGTTTATGCTTCCAATTTTTGTTTCGGAAATATTAATTCCACAGAAGCTAAGGCCTTTAGTGTTCCTTCGTTTGATGTTCATCTACTGCCTTTTATAATATGATCTAATTTGAATCATAATTAGCCATTTGCCAAGTCACAGACCCTATGCAGTGCCCTTTTTGTTAACTTTCGGCAAGGAGGTTGAATAAGTTTCATTAGCTAAACTTGTTGTACAAAGTATGCATAGAGTTCTTTTTCCAAAAAAAAAAAACAAGAGATCTCCATAACGATGCTTAAAATTTCTTGTAATTTCCCAAACTTCAACATCATTCTACTCTTTTTGGATTGGAGTGGTATGTCTATCCCCATATCTCCCCAGTAGATTGACTGCTTTCCATAAGTTTGCAGTGTAAGGGGATTTTTCTTTCTAGTGACTCTATAGGATGCATCTTAGTGCAATGGAAAGGGTACTTATTCAAATAAAAAAAGAAAGAAGTCAGGCTTCAAACAACCATCCTCTCTGTTTAGCATGGTTTTGACAATAAAATAAGTGATGTAACAGAGGTGCTTCCTCAATAAAATAATATAACACTAGCTCTGGAAAGTTGTGGAATGACTCAACAGAGCCTTTTTCTTTTCATGATCAGTTGGATTAACACTATTCTTGTTGGAACGAAAAGTCAGAAGCAAGCATCATACTATATAACTCGTCTAGATTTATATTTTCCTTTATTTATTGTGATGCATCAACGTTCAAGATAAACCAGAGAGATATTGCATTTGAAATATCAAAATACAGACATGCTCTTGAAAGGAGAAAAGCTAAGAAATGACGATGAGAAGTTACTACAATTTCATCTATCTCCCATCCAACAAGCAGCAAAGAAGGCCATAGTTCAAGCATCAAATGTGCAGCAGTTGCGCCTCCCTGAAAATTAACAGGAAGTAGTTGCCAATCAGTTTAATCCCGAATAAAGAGACAGTAAAATTTCAAAATTGAATTTGTTAATAAACTAACATAATTTGTTCAAAATCATTAAAAGAACCTAAGTTACCAAGCCAAAGATTGCGACGGGACCCTTTGGAACAATGGCTGGCAAGGTGGCAAACTCATCCTGGTAATCAAACAGAAGAAAGTGTACCACATTAGGAGATTCAATGCACTGCACATGCATTGCACGGTTAACTCTCAGGATCAATAACCCGAAACCATACAACAGAAAGTATAATTCCACGTGGATTTGCCTGCCCACGCTGGAATGACTAATTAGTCAGTTAAAGATTATTTAAAGAGCATATTAGGTTCGTCTTCTTCATGTCATATCCTGAATTTTTGCAAGAATTTTGTGCACTGTTTCACGCCATTTGGACGCGAACCTCAGATTTTTTATTACTTCCCACAATGTCATCTAACAACTCTCAGACAGGTACCAATTTTCATAACTCATAATAGTGTACAGAATAATTATTTATCAAGTATTTAGTAATTAAACAACTATTAAAGGGATAATAAATACATGAGCCCTTTAATGTAGCCTCAATTAACACATATACTCAACTTTGGATGTGCACAAGGAGACACTTAAAATACTATAAAACTGAACAAACACCCACATTCACCCTAAGTGGCATCCTACATGACAATTTTGTATCCTAAGTGACGTCCAATAGACAACACATGTGTCTATGTGTTTATTTGTTCAATTTTATTGTGCACACCCACTGAAGCCAGATTAAAGGGCATATTTATGTACTACGCTCACGATGCATTTTGATTTCAGTAATGCGAGAAAGCAATTGTAAGAAACAACAACAATGTCATACCCAATATGCATCTGTCCACTTCTTCCCCTTGTGAAGAATGCTATGCACATTATCTGCAACAGCAAAAAATTAAATTCAGAAAAATTTTGAGTTATTTTGCCAAATTTAGTTTTGTAAAACTGAATGATCGATAACATACTGGAAGAGTCGAGAAGCAGCACTCGTGAATCTGGAGTATCTAGGATTACAATGTTATTATAATTACTTGTAACGGAAGTGAGCACCTTGAAATCTGCTGAGCAACTGATGCGCGTCGCCTTCCTTCTCAAATGCACCTTTCTTCTCCGATCCCAAATTGAGGCGACGGAGCAGAGAGCGGTCGCCGGCGACGGGCTGCATACACCAAGTCTGCTCATGGCTTTGTTGCACTTGTGGATAAGTGATGGAGAAGCAAAATATATAATTTTGTTTTTAAAAATCAAATAATATAAATTTTTTTATTTATTTAGATGTGAAAAAAAATAAATTTTGTATAATTTTTTAATATATAATTTTGTTATAAATATTAAATTAATGTTATCTAATTTAGTTTTAAAAATTAATGTAATTGACTCTCGAAAAGTGTAACAGCAATCCAAAGAAAACGGGAAGAATATTTTGTTTTTGTTTTGAAGAGTTAAAATATATTAGCTCAATTACTTTTAAATTATCATAGTTTTCTTTTTAAAAGTCAAATAATATACAAACGTTTACTAATATTTGGTGATGAAATTTTTTATCATATTAATATGAAAAAGGTTATAATTTATAATATATTTTTTTTGTAGAGTTATTAATAATAAAATTTTGTTTTAATATATTTTGACGCAATCTAATTTACTTTTGAAAATTAGTCAAATTAACTTTCGAAAATCACAACATGACAATTAAAAGAAACTGAAAAGACCATATATATTTAAGGTACCTTTTAAATATAAACTTTAATTATAAAATACCTAAAAAGTTGGATGGTATAATTTTTAAAAATAAGACACCTAAGAACAACCATAAAATTGATACAAATTATTCATTTTGTCTCCGAATTATTAAAACTTTAAAAATACTTCTTTATTTGACTAACTAAATTTAAATATATTGCTAATCTAAACTAATAATTTTACCGTCAATAATACAAAGATCAAATTAATAATTTATGCTAAATTTAAAAATTTATTTATGTTTTGGGAGAGTTATTAAAGAAAATATCCCAACTTTTTAAAAATAATTTTTAATTAAATTATTACTACTATTTAAAACTTTTCTTTTTTTAACAAATTTATGTGGAGAAATTGGAGTTCTGTCTTTACTCTCAGGTCTCTCTCACCGCTACCGTCTTTACTCTTTCAGGTTTCTCTCTTTCTCTCGCTGTGTGTCTGTGTGTAATTTTTCTTTGTCTTTACCTAACAATGTTTCTATTTCCTTGTATTTCTTGCTTGCTTCTAAGTTAAAAAATCGATGAAAACAATAATTTTTATCTAATTTAGGGGATTTTACATGAAAATTGAGGGGTTCTAACGTATAATTGCTGGAGAATTTTGAGATGGGTGTTAGTGTTTCTTTTCCTTCTACTTGTTTTCGATGTGGGTTTTGCTCAAATGGTTTTTTTTGGGGGGTTTAATGTCTGTTTCTTATTTGCTTCTGTAGATAGATCAGTTGGTTCTTGTCTTTACTAGGTTTGATATATGTAAATGTGCTTATGAGCATGTAAGTGAACATTGAAAACCAAAAAAGAATTCATGTGGGTTAAATTCTGATAATGTCTTAAATTTGCATTTGAAGAAATAAAATTTGTTTACTTGATTATGATTTAGGTATAGGGTGAGTATTTGTTATGTTGGTATAGGGTACATCCAAACAGTCGTGCTATGTTTTTAAACATAGAAGTCAGGTTGCATACATCCGACTCCCCTTACCCTGCAATGGGCGGGAGCCTTTTGAGGCATTGGGGTAATATTGTTGTTGTTGGTATAGGGTATAATGAATAAACTGATTTCAGTTTTATATTGATTCTGAGCTTGTTTTGTATAGGAGGAATGTTAAAAAGGGTTCCAGAAAGATAGCGACGCGTTGGCTTGGTCCTTTATATTTGTTACCAATGCAAGATGTCGGTGTAGTCCGGCATGATAGTACCGTGCTGGTTGGACACTGCAATGATCCATCTGAAGTTGAAAATGAGAGTGCAGTGGCCAGCAATCCTGACTTAGCTACTGAAAGCGTGGACCAATCTGTACTCACCATAGTGGTTTCTGCGGACGAATTAGTCAACTCCGAGGCTCCCACATTAACCACAGACCCAGTGGTTTCTGCAGACGAATTAGCCAACTCCGAGGCTCCCACATTAACCACAGACCCAGTTGGGGAGATTTCCACCATTGAGAAAATAGCGATTGTAGAGTCTCCTAAGAAGCCAGCCTTATCCAGGAATCATAGTTGTCATGAACAGTGCAGGTTTTTTGCTTTTCTACTCGCATAAAGATTACAACTTTTGATATATTTCTTTATTGATTTATCCATGTAAAGTTTTAGCTCTATATTTTTCAAACTTTTTGATCCTTATTTAGTCTTTTTTAGGTGCAACGTTTGCATTGTAGCCACATCTGAATTGAATAACCCAAAAAGAAGAAATCTAGCTTGGTGAGACAGACCTTCTTGAAAGAACTATTTTTTTTTTCCTTTTTGGTAACTAATGAAACCAATGAAAACAGTCACAGGCACCATAGTTGGCTAGACACATCCAAACTATCAAAATTACAAGCAACAGAGCTCCATACTCAGGCTAAAACAGAAAAGTAGACAAAATAGAACTGATCCTGGCCAGGGCCTCGACAGGCTTTTTCAAAAGTTCTCATGTTTCTATCCATAAACTATTCACAAACTCAGAGTAAACCATCTTGGAGATATCACTCAAGCTAACACTCCCCCTCAAGCTAGTGCATACACGTCATATGTACCTAGCTTGTTACAAATGTAATTAATACGAGGATCGCTGACGGACGTGTTGAGATATCAACAAGTTGATCTTCCGGCTTCACAAAATTAACAGTCAACCTCAGTGTCTTAAGTCTTGTTATGCAATTCCGAGATTGCATTGTTAAACTTCCAAACCAAGCTTGAGAAATTGTTTTAGACCATAGAATGATTTACGCAATCGACATACAAGGTTACCAAACTCCCCCTGAGCAACAAAATTAGGTGGATGCTCCATATAGTAGATTTGATGGCTAAAAGTGGTCGCTAATTGAGAAGTAAAATTATATGGGTAGGGTCGGAATGCACAATCCTACTGAGAAACTGTCTGGTTTTCAGTTTCTTGGAAGGAAGTTTCAGTAAAAAAGATGGCACGGTGCTACACATGATAAATATGAAAAAGTAGTCAACGAAAAGATGACACGGTGACCTAATCTTCTTTCTTTTTTTTTTTGTTTGCTAACATAATCATTGGCCAGACCGGCGGCATACATGGGTCATAGCCGCCCACCGGCAACGGAAGCTCTTTGAATTCCTACCAAGACCATAGAAGCTCTGACACCATGTGAGAAATATGGAAAAAAATATTATTGAATTGTTGTCTACATTATTACATTGAGACCCTTTTTATAGATACTATATTAGATTCTTTTTCCAACTAGGATACTATAATACACTCCTTTTCCAAGTAGGATTCTCTATGCTATTATTATTTTTAATCCTATTCTAATTAGGATTGTATTTACCTATTCCTATTCTAACATAAAGAAACAGGCATTCCTTGTTTTAGCAATCTATCTATAGTCAGCAGTCTCTCTTGTAATTGAAGCAGAGTATGAATCTAGCCCTTAGTCTGGCAGCATTTGATACATCATACATCGAATTCTTCCACTTGACTCTGGACCCAGGGACCATCAATTTTACGTAAATCTGTGTGATCAGGCTATTCCCACAAGTGTTGTTATGCTGAAAGTGAATTCTAGCTTCAATTCCTAGGGATCATGAAGTTCTACCTTGATTTAACTTTTCTTTTCCTGAGCTGTTATAACATAATCTATTTCTGTAATCATGACAGAAGTTGCTTATTGATCGACATCTCTTGGACTTTGTGTTCTTATGAAACTATGTCATACTCTTCCTTCTTTACACTATGACCTTTCTGTTCTTGCTAGGATTTAGCTCTGCATCATGAGCTACTGTGAATTTGATGTGTTTTTATATTTATGATCCAAATAGTGGTAGTGCTGATTATATGACTTTTGTGAAGTTGGATGATAGAGAATGTCTCATAACTAACAAGAGATTAAAACTTGAAAAAGGAAACATCGAAATATGTGGATTGAAATGGTACAGGATTTATATTTGAGTCAGTGCCCACTTTATTTATAAAACAAGAATTAAATTGATGTCCATAACTAAATTAAAACAGGTTATCATTCCTGATTGATTGAATCTTTGAGATTTGCAAAAAGAGGAGGACTTTTTAAGCTTTCTAGTTGGTAATCATTCAGAACTTGCTTCAGCAAAACGACCTTAATATTGAGAGTGCCAATCTTTTTATTTTTGTTTTTTGATTTCCATATTCGGAGTACCAATCTTTGAAGTTTTTTAGGTACTTAAATTGGAAAGTCTCATAAGCAGCTTTTTTAAAATATAAAGAATGAGGCTCTGGTCCAGTATTGAAATTCTTTCAAATTTGTGTTCCGTGATGTTCTTGCAGAGTATGTCAAGAGGAAAAGGAGGAAGAGTTGATTGATCTTGGATGCCACTGTCGTGGTGGATTGGCAAAAGCACATCAGACATGCATAGAGACATGGTTTAGTACTAGAGGTTCTAATAAATGTGAAATATGCCAGTAAGTGGTATACTAAGTGCATTTTTATCCTTTTTTTTACCCTATCAGACAGTAAATTGACGTAGGTTTACCATTTTATGCAGGCAGGTAGCCGAAAATGTGGCATCTCCAGAGGCTCATGCACCTGTAAGTATCTATCTTTTTTTGGATGGCGATGGGTTTGGATGAGTGCTGGACATTGGATCTCTATAACCATTAGTAATGCATGTTTTTCGCTCTCTTTTTGAAGTTATTGCTGGTTTCTTCAGCCTTCAAGCTAGACTGGTTTTTTTAAGCATGGATATCCTTCTGGCCTTTCAGCTTATAGGTTTTCGAAATTGAGCTATTCACTGCACTTGCCTCCCTCGGGAGGTTTTGTAGTTGGCTGGTGTTATTTTTATGTTGTCTTCCTTTTTTGATGAGGCCATGTACCTATTTTCCAGCTTGTTCCCTTTCTTTCTTCGTCTGCTTCTTCCCCTTTCTGCTTTTGTTTCATTTGCTTTATTGTTGTGTTCCCTGTCTGGTCCAGAGATATGATCTGCTTCTTCTTTTGGTGGTTTGGTTCCTCATTGTGCATGAAGTTGTCTTGTTTACATTCATCAAGTAATTAAGCTTCGCATTTTGTTCCTCATATTTCTCAACAGACTTCTCAGTAGTTGGATCGCACCTAAGGTCCACAACCAACTGTATTGGTTCTTAATCTTTCAGCTCTGAAGCAAGAATGGTAGATAAATTATTATTATTGAGATCATCCTGAAATTGTGTTGTCGATCAGTACCTTCGCTATCAGATTGATTAATGTTCACGAAGTTATCTCACTATTATCACACTTTCCGAAGATCGCATGTCTAAAGTTGCTTCTGATCTTCCTTTCTTGCTATCCCTTGTGTTCTTCATTTTTCCTTGTTCTGTTGTGTCCTTACCTTATCAGTTCCGGCATTGAATTCACCAACATGACTGCTAAGTCCTGCCACATCGATAACCTTGTTCTGATCAGCAGAGATGTTAACTGCATTATCGTCATTTTGGTCATTTTGATCCTGCTGTATGTCATCCTTACCCTTAGATTGGGAATAATTTGCTTCTAATATAGCAGTCCTGGACTTGTTTCTTATATGAGTTCTAGCTGGCTGAAAAACAACATTGCTTTTCTTCGTAGGCACCTTCTTTTTTCTGGTTTTTCTTCTTGCTGGTGTTCTGCCTAGCCATCATGGCGTTGTGAACTTTCTCTTTTCCATGTCCACATCTTTTGTGATCTCAGCCTTAAGCTTCTGTCCATCCCCATTTTCATTCTTACTGACTGATTTAACGGGGAGTCATGTTCCAGGCGAACATAAACAGTCTGGCAGATTCTTTAGTAAATCAACCTCCACCAGAACCTTAGCCAGATTTGGCTTAGTCGAACCAAACATAGCAGCATCTAGGGTGAAGAGAGTTCCCACATTTTATATTTTTTATTTATTATTTATTTTAAAAATATGTGTAGGGAAGGGGAATTACGATGTGGGGATTGAACTCTGGCCAACAAGGTGGTAGTTTAGGTCAGGGCGGATCCACGTGGACCGTGCCGGGTGCTCGAGCACCCATTGACCCCAAAATTTTTTTGTGTATCTATATAAAAAATATGCAAAAATTGTATAAATATAAAGATATGTACCTACTGAACAAGAAGTTTCGTGCTTTGGTTCTGCGCGCCTTCCTGAGGTTCAGAGTGAGCTGCCAAGCGAGGGATTGAATCCCACTGGGAGCACTAACTTTTTTTACCTTATAATACACCTGCCAGATGAGCATCCGCAGTCTTTAAATCCTGGATCCACCACTGGTTCAGGTAGTCAATCAATGGGTCGGAGGGGGAGGGGAGGTTCCTACATTGTTAACAGTTTGTTTAACAAGATGCTATATGTGGAGGTGAAAGGGGATACCTGGAAGCAGAACCCACACAGGAGATGTTTGGAATCCGAAGACCGCTTCTGCAACCACATTTGCAATCTGTCAATTTTGACCGTTCTTTTGAACCACGTCATATCAAAATCATCTTCATTGGTAAAATCAAGAAACACTTCATAGTTATCGAAGACAGACTCCAATTTTAGTAGGGCAGACCCCTTAATTGAAAGAGTTGTTTGAATTTTGATCCAAGTTTTACAGTTTGGGGCCTAAGTTGACCATTCTTTGGTCATGATTCCAAAGTAATCATTATGATTGGTCTGTTTGGAAACTGCTGATTCTCGAGCATGTTGGAGATTCAGTTGGATTTGTTTTCATAGAGGGGTTAATAGCTGTTCCATAGGTTCTTTTCTGCGTTTACTTCAGAATTGAGGCTTGCATTGTACCAAATTTCGAAAGTGTAAGGAGAGCTTATGTTTCAAGGTAGAATCTTTTGACTGTTTTTGTGAGTCCTACACTTTTGAGTTACGCTCAATGTCCATATTCATAACATAGTACAACAACAACAACAACATTACCCCAATGCCTCAAAGGCTCCCGCCCATTGCAGGGTAAGGGGGATCACGCAGCCTGACCCCTATGTTTAAAAACATAGCGTGACTGTTTTCGGATGACCCATGATGAGCGTCGAAAGTTGCATTGACTAACTGCTACTTCACAATTAAAAGAAGCGCAGACAGTTTAAAGAGTCATTTTGCTTTATTCCATCATACCCCAAAGCCAAAAAATAGTGAATCTTTTAGTTTATTCCCCTTTTAGTTTTTGTGGCTTCAAAAATGTTGACATGCCCTTTTTTTTCTTATGACAAATATTCTACTAATTTAAATTGTTAAATCTTCTTTTAATTATTTAAGTATACATATTTATGACTCAGTCGGCGACAAATTATTGGAATAGATACGCTTGTTATTATGTTTTGACTGCATCATTTAATGGATGGCAGAACAGTTACTGGATTTGGAGAGTCGATCCTTCTTTTAGGGGGACGAATATTTCCCAAGAGCGGGATAGAGTAAGGAACATTACACTTTCCCAAGCTCCTACTTTGAAGTCGATTTCTTCTGTATTACTTCTAAAATCAGTCACTTTGTACAGGGTTGTCTTAATCCACTTTGGGTAGCATTTTGTATCCTCATTGGCGGTCTTTTTCTGGATGTGTTAATATCCATTACGCTTGGAGTCTCCGCACTACCTGTGAACATCATAATCGGTACACGCCCTTGATCTTTTTCAATTAATAGTTTGTTGTCTACACTGTCCGTTGTCATATTGAAAGCGAGAACCAATGTGCAGGGGTAATAGTTGTGCTGGGACTCGGTACAGCTCTTCGTCTTGCCCTCGAGTTCTGTCATGATCGGAGCGTCAGAAGAGTAGTACACCGGTTAGAAGGAAATGTCAGCCTTGGATATCATCCTACTGTATAGGTGAAAGATACTTGGATTTGGATTAACTGATACAAACTACACACACTGGAAATTGTTCATACACCCCTAAAACATTGAAAATTTTAGCCAGCCTGCAACTTTGAATGATTTGTTGGAGCCAGTTATTTTTAAAATGACAAATTTCTGAGTGAGATGAGAATTTACTTTTACCCATTGTATTTATTTTGTTTGTTTGAGGATGCAACGTGTTTCCATATTTAGTTTATTCTGCTTGTAGATTTTTGAAACGAGGGTTTTCAGGAAACAGTGTCTCTACCTCTATGAGATAGTGTTAAGGTCTGCTTACATTTTTACCCTCTTCAGACCCCACTTATGGAATTTTCCTGGATATGTTGCTGTTGAGGATGGAGTGTGTAGTTTGACAATCTTGTTTTGCAGCTTTTGAAAGCTTTTGTCTTTATGTTGTTAGGTACTAGGTGACTTCTTTTATCACACAGCCAAAAATAAATGAACAAACTTAATGTTATCAATGTGTAACAATACATCTTGAGATGACAAGTCTTTTATCGACAAAAGATAAGAGAGATATTCTCTTTGTCTCATTTTATATGATACATTTTTTTTTGTCTGTGCAAAAAAGAATGTCATCTTACTTTAATTGGAAATGATTTAACCTTAAAATTTTCTTTTTACTCTTAATGAAATGATTCTCAATCACACATATATATTAGAGTGATTTTAGATCACAAGTTTTAAAAGTCTTACTTTTTTTCTTAATTATCGTGCAAAGTCAAAGGGTGTCACATAAAATGGGACGGAGCGAGTATTAGATATATAAGTAAACAAGTTTTATCTACTAGTAATGCATTTTAAAGGTGTTCGGAGTCAAATTCAATGCGGATAATATCACTAGCGAATTGAGCTATCACATTCTTTTCTATGCGAAGTCGGGGTGGGGGTGGTTAGTAACTAGCTGTATGCAAGACTATTGTAAAAGCAAAGATTTTATTTGTGCGTGTGATGAGTAGGCAGGGCCATCAATTGACTTTTGGATCATAAGTCATCTTTATCTTTACGGCTGTTATACAGCTCGAACAGTTACTATCGTTGGTCATTCATGGTAGAGTCAGAATTTTCATTCGGGAACAAAAAATTATATTAATAGTGTTGATAATTTAGCAGGTCGGTTTAAATATAAACAGGAAGGAACATATATGAAGGGACTTAAATGCAATAACTTTTATCTGAATTAAATGTTTTAATTAAAAGGTTTATTAAATATATAAAAATATTTACTAGAATATCAATTCTTTTGATAGAAATATTATTATATATTAATTTAATAATGTAAAAAAATCCATAAATTTATAATATAAAACTATTTGAAAAAATTGACAAATTTAATATCGAGGAGGTTCAATATCTATAATATATACGTAACGCTCCACGTAGGTCCGCCCTTGTGTACTATCCTATTTAATTGGTTTGAGTTTGGTTGTTTTTTGGGATGTGGTTCCTTTTTTTCACTTTCGTTGTGTCTACTTCACTTCCTGTCTGTCCGGTATCCAAGTGCAATACATATTTAATAAGTAGTCAGGCTGTGGCAACCAAAAAAATAATTAAAAAAAATTGAATTTAATTAAAAAAAAAGTTTAATTATGATTTATAATTATAGTTTTGATAGTTATATTTCGTAAACTATAGTTATAGCAGTGTTTGTATGATTCACGCATCATTGATTGGTTCGGTTTGGTTTTATGTATTATTAGTTCAGTTTATTGGTTTTCAATTTTAAAATATGCTAAATCAATAACAAACTAATATGATATTTTTTATCGGTTTTCGTTTTATTTATTTTTAATCCTTAACGGTTAGATTTTCGATTTACCCAATAAGAAAATAGTCATAAACTATTCTAATTTACTTTTCAACAGATGGGTTATACATCGGAAACTAAGCAAATACATGACTTACAATATCGATTTTAGTATCAAGTGATGTTAAATTATTAATATTTACATATCTACGAAGGGAAAAATCGAATCAATAACCCGAGATTTTTTTTGGTAAAATCATTAAAAATTCGTTAACCCAGTGGCCCGATAACAATAAATCAATAACATTTTTCTCGGTTAGATTTTTGCACACCCTAACCATTTGTATACATTTGTGTAATTCACTATATAGTTCACAATTTTTATATAACGTTTGTATATTTCACTATACAGATCGTGCGTAGCGTTTGTATAATTCTTTATATAATTCAGAGTGTTTGTATATTTCGATATACAATTTGATTTGTGCACAACTTTTGCATAATCGCGCACAACGTTCGTATAAATTGCGATTATATAAAACTCAAGTTGTAATTATATCTAGATGTTTGCCGCGAGCCGTAATTAATTCAAACTATAGTTATGATAGTTAATTAACTAGTATATGTTTGTTTATTCGCATAACTTTACCAATATAATATGAAGAGACTAATTGAAATATCCATAGGTATTTTTCTTTACTGATCATTAACTTTTTACTCAAACTAGTTATAAAATATACATGAATATTAGCGACATTTATAATAATAAAGCTACAACTTATGAATATGAATTTAAATTAAAGAAAATAGCTACATGAATTTCATAATTTCAAAAGAAAAAAATTCACTAATTATTTTAACATAGAGTAAATATTTTATTTTCTTAAAAAATGTCATTGCTGAAACAGGCCCTCTTATATAAAAAAATTATTAATTATTAAATTTTATAAATTATACATTGCTCATTTTGACATACCAAATTATATTGTTGATTCTTTAACCATAAAACTTAAAAATAATATGGTCACTTTTGTATTAGTATATATATATATATATATATAAATATAGTACACCTTTTGTTTTGAAATTAAATTTAGTTAATTACTTTAAAACAATCACACTACTCACAACTTAATTGATTAATTAATTATTAAGTGATAGTTTTCATAGTTAAGTGGTAATTAGTTTTATGTCCCCTTCCAAACACTTTAAGAATAAAGTGATGGGTATATATTATTTGGAGAGCCACATTTTTCACCAAGAATGTTAGAAATATTGAAAGTAAATATATCATACATATTGACGGAGTCGAGATTTCAATTAAGGTGGTTCAAAATTTGGAAAAAGAAACACATAAACTAGTCGAAGGAAGTTCGATATCTACTATATTTAGATAAAAAATAATTTTAATTATGTAGAAATAATACAATTTTTCACCGAAGAATATTCAGATGAAATTCCTAACCATAGAATGGCTGTGTGTATACTTATATTAACCTTTTATAAATGATATATTTAATTCTATCGAAGAGAATTCAGATAAATTTCTCGACTTTGATTAGATCCCCGCTTCTATGAGAAAAAGTTTTGTTATGTTTGTCTGCCAGAAACCAACACATTTACTACCACCCCAAGTACGCTATAGTAAGTTAATTAACTAATTGTACCATATATATATATGTATGGACCTTTTAATTAATTAATTAATCTTGTTAGCTAACTTTGCTTCTAAAGTAGGCATAAAGTTGGACAACCTATGATCCATATATCTATGTAATTATTACGTATTCCTATCCTATCCTATTCCTATGTTATTTTAATTAAAAATAAAGTGACTAGCTAGGGTGGACCTTGTATTTGCATGTGTCTCATTATGCTTATACTTGTGATTGGTATACATTTCTGCGTATGAGTTTTGAGATGAGTGTCATAAGAAACAACCTCTTTATTTTAATGATGTAGCGGTAAGGTCTGCGTACATTATACACTCCCCAGATCCCACTTGTGAGATTCAACTTGATATGTTATTGTTGTTGTTGTTGTGATTGATACACATAATTAGCTCATAAAATAGAGTCTAATTAGGCTAATTTAGGGTAGAGAATACGTGATAAAGGAATATAGATTCTTTTGCATCTCGATTTAGTTTCTAAATGAAAAAAAAATAATTTATCGAAGAAAAAAAAATTAGAACCACCAATCGTATTTCAGCTGACTTTTTGATTTTAAATAAAACATTGTTGAAAAAACAATTTACACTATTAGAGAATATATATGTTCTGGGATGGAAGGAACTAATTGAGATCAAATACTCCTTTACTCTCATCACACTATTTTCTTATTAGTACATTATATTTCAGTCGAAAGAATGATATATTTCTATATTATAAAAAAAATTATATTATATAATGAAGAAATTGTATAGAGTTGGTTATCAATTGTAGGAAGGTAGCATTAATTGTAGGAAAAATTACACATATGAGAAAACATATTCTAGTTCATTAGCCAATATAGCTATAGTTTGAATTAATTACAATTTGAGTTTTGTATAATTATAGCAGTTGTAATTACAATTTGAATTTTGTATAATTCGCGATATTCACACAAACGTTGTGTGCGAATCCAATTGTATAGTGAAATATACAAACACCATAAAAAATTATTAATTTTGTAGCGAATTATACAAATATTGCACGAATTTACAAATGCTGCTATAACTATAGTTAAGTACTTTTCAATAATTATATGCGAAAATTTTTAATTTATTTTTTTTATATAATATATGTAAAGGTGTGTATAGTCACCTAATTGCATTACTTTATTTTATTTTTTAAGATGTGTATGTTAGATTTTTTTTATTTTTTTTAATGTGCATGTATGCTCATAGCCAGTGAGGAGGGTTGACAGAATAGCCTACTCTCTTTAATGTACTTTGGTTTTCTTTTTACTATATAAGGTCTTTGTCACAATACACCAGAATAAATTTTATATTTAATTTGTAGATATTTTCTAATTAATTATAACTATAGTGTTTAACTTGTTTTTAAATACAATTCAGATCTTATTCTGCTCGTGTATATTTTCTATGACTTTTGATAAGTTATAGTATATGAATAGCCATTGTGTATTTTCTGTGATTTATTTAATTATTTTTTATGTAAATAAAATATAACTATATTTATTATAAATTAATTATTTTATTGTATATATTTAAAACTATCTGTTATTTTATCACGGCCATTGAGGTACTTTACAAATATTTCATGCCACATTAGGGCATGATCATGTATAATGAATTTAAAGTAAAATTTTAGTATCTTAGTTGGTTAATTATTTGAACATTTATTTTAACAGGTTTTGATCCTCACATCGTAATTATCTC
The DNA here is from genome assembly GCA_025774065.1 of Solanum ossicruentum. Classification (NCBI taxonomy): domain Eukaryota; kingdom Viridiplantae; phylum Streptophyta; class Magnoliopsida; order Solanales; family Solanaceae; genus Solanum; species Solanum ossicruentum. Next base: position 2,914,811 of record JAOTQR010000100.1, on the reverse strand, counting down.
ATCCATTTATCCTCCGTCTTCGCCTTCCCCTACGGCCCCACACCCAATTTAAACATCATTTTCAAAAAAAGAACTACCCTTGAGATTAAGATACACGAATTTTTTTTATTTTTTAGGTCATATATTTGAGTTGAGGGTGTTTCGAAACAGACTCTTTATCTCTATGAGGTAATGATAAGATCTGTATATATTTTATCATCTCTAGACCCCATTTATGAAATTTCACTGTATCTGTTATTATTGTTGCGGAATAAAAAAAAGGTAAATATATCGATAACAATAATATATCCAATATAATTTCATAGTTCATTTTAATATTTTAATATGTTCGAAAAAAAGTCAATGAAACTAAAATTGATTCATTACTAAGAAATAACTAGCATTTAGAGGATCTAGCAATAGTATTTCATCATCGATCGATCTCAATTGGCTAGGGTACTATTAAATAACCCGAAATTAATAATCTATCCCAAATACTTCCGATGAACATTGTCCCAAATTTGACATTTAATTAGATCAAATATCTAAATCGAAGAACTTTTCTTTTTTAGATGATTCTTCAGAAGAAGTTGTTGGGATAGAGGGGATGATGTCCATTGGGTAGTCCATGTTCACTCCGAACAGCCTGAGTCGCTTTGCTTTCACTTTACCTTGAACCACTGGCACCGAATTGAACACCCTTGGCTCCCGTACAACACCTTTGGGAGGAACCGATCTCATCATCATATTATTGATAGTGGTATTATTGTTGAAACTAGTGCTCGTCCTGTAGTATTAAGGACTAGCACTAGAGTTACCAATTCCATACATATATTTACAATGATTATACCGCGCATCATAAAAATGGTGTGGCACTTTATTCATGATGTCATAATTAGGACGGCGGTGCCAGTCAATGAAGAGTCGATGTTTGGAGAATTCACCAGCTCCGCGTTGGAAGGAGATGGTATCTCCAGCATCAAGCTTCTTCTCCTTAACAAAGCGACTCCATCCTTTAGTCATTACATAACTCTGGCTGCCATTCCAATACGAATACCTAAACCTCCATTGCTTCCCATTACTGTCTTCGAAATTCAGGAAGAGCCCCCCCCCCTCCCCCCCCTTGTCATTACCGGAGGAGTCAAGAGGGAAATACTTCTCCGCGTGTTGTTTGGGGATGACTAAACGATTGAGCTTGCCAATATCACTCGGAGTTACTACCTTGTCGAACATATGTTCTCTCTCAATTAAAGAAGAATTCATCAACATAAGCTCCATTGCTTCTTCCCCTTTTTTACTACTACCAAAGAAATCCATAGCTCTACACAATCGAACAGGAAAAAAAGAAACAATTTTCTAGGGTTAAATTGGTCTCTTTTGGCATCTGGTGCAATGCAGGTAGGATAAAAATCGAACGACAAATTATATTCATATATTCTATAATTATACGTACATAATATAGTATTTATAAAAATAATTTTAAGGATCTTATATACGTTTTTTCATTAAATTTTATTTTTTAATCTACTTATAAAAGCACAAATGCTCAAGACGGAAACATTTATCTTATTGATTTCATGTATATGAAAGCATATGACAATTCTTGGTTGGTTTAGAAATATCACTATCTCTTCCTTCTAGGTCAAAATAGTAAATTTTAAAAATTTTTTACAATAAATTTGGTCATTGAAAGTCATATAATATTATTCGTTCTAACTATTTTTCGTTTTGAATGGATTGTTGTCACTTTTTCTTCATTTTGAAAGTATTGTTGCTTTTATTTTTATGAATGGTTAATGACCAAATCGAACCAAACCGAAACCGATAACAACTAAACTGATCAATAATTTACAGACGAAATAAATAATAAGTTCGAGAATATTTTTAATACTCTTCTCTTTTCATTTTATATGAATTCTCTTTCTGCATTAACCTAGCTAGTCTGTTCTATTTTACTTACCATTAACACATATATAGATCTTTCTTTTTTACAACTTTTTTAAGTAGCTTTTAGGGGTGTGTATATATAGAGAAAGAGACTTGTTATATTAAATATTTTTGGATAAGCAGTAACTAATATTTTCATGTTAAACAGTCAGAGGTAAAGATTTATTATTTTTTGGCTTTGGAGTATGATGGAATAAAACAAAATGACTATTTAAACTGTCTGCACTTCTTTCAATTGTAAAGTAGCAGTTAGTCAATGCAACTTTCGACGTTCATCATGGGTCATCCGAAAACAATCGATCTATATTTTAAACATAAGAGTTAGACTACATATATCTGACTCCCCCTTATTCCACAATGAACGGAAGTTTTTAAGGCAATAATATTTTCATGTAAAGTTTTAAAGGACGGTTTGCTTTCATTCAATTAAATATAATTGTTTGTTAGTGTGTGATGATGATGAGTATTAAATAGGCAAGGGTCCCCAATTAACTTTGGACCATACAATTCGTCTCTATCTTTACGGCTGTTTATAGCTTGAATAGTTACTATCACTTGCAACAATTACATACTCTTTTCGTTTAAAACACAGTGATCTATTTTTATTTTTTAATTTATTTTAAAAAAATATTTTTTTTATTTTATTTTATGTGATATTTTTAATTTAGCATGGTATTTAATAAAAAGAATGTTCTTACTATCTCATTTTATGTGACAGTCTTTGATTTGACATAGTGTTTAAGAAAAAGAGGAAGACTTTTGAAACTTGTAGTCTAATATCATTCTAAGATAATTGTGTAGTTGAGAATAATTTCATTAAATGTAAAAAGGAAATTTTAAAGGCAAATTATTTCCAATAAGGTGACATTCTTTTTCGGACAGATCAAAAAGGAAAGGGTGTCACATAAAATGGAACGGAGGAAGTAAGATTTTTGAGACTTGCAGTCTAAAATAATTCTAAGATATTTATGTAGTTGAGAATCATTTCATCAAGGGTAAAAGGGAAATTTTAAGGTTTAATTGTCTCGTATTAGAGTAAGGTGACATTTTTTTAAAGACGGACCAAATAAAAAATGATGCCACATAAAGTGGGTATGAGAGAAGTAACTTTTTTTGTTACACTTTATTTCAATTTTTTACATGACATATTTAAGATTACAAAATTAAAGAACGTTTGACATAACTTTGATTTAGAATCACAAGACAGAGAAATCTTCTTTCTTTTAGACATCTGGCAGCTGGTGCAATTCAATGCAAAACATATTCATTTTATAAATTTAGTAAATGTTTAAAAAGTTTTATTTTTTTTTCAGATTATTTGTACTACGTAGAATGGTAATGATCAAATTTAGAGTTTGAAACATCATTAATAAAGTTAGTTTAATAAAATACATATATGATTAAAGTTTTTTTTTTAAATTGTGTCATGTCAATATGAAGCAAGCATTCGTAGACATTAAAATTTTTATCAGACTCTACTAGATGAGAATAATTTCAGTTAGAATTCTTCGAAACTACTCTTCCTCGAACCTTTAATTTATGTATATATGAAAGATAATATATTTCTTTCAAATGCTATCTTGAATTTTTCATAAAAATAAAATCAAGATATAATTGAATTTTTCTTAATAGTTAATACTTCACGAATCCAATAAACAAATAGTTTTATATTGATATTAATTTTTAGTAAAATTATATTTCTTCATATATAATCATAATTTATTTTTTATGATTTTAAAAAATTTGTTAGGGCGAGTATCTATATTGATGGTTACTTTTTAGTTTTTTTGTGGGTACACTAATTATTTATTTGCCGTTCCTCTTTATTCTTGTCCTTTTGTCTACATACCTAAAATAAACTAATATAGCCTGGTATTTTTTTTTAAATCCTAAAAAAGGTTTAAAATGTTTCTAAAATATAAATTAAATAAAAATACTCTTCATTAATAGTCAAAAACTTAAAGTCCACGACATCACTATTTTGATCTAAAATATCCTTATTAATACTCTCTCTATCTCATATTAATTAAATTTATGAGGTAATATACACATATTAAAAAAAATATTCAAAGACAAAATTTACGCTATACTTTCCACTATTGCCCTTTGTAAAATCATAAATATATAGTGTAATTGATTTCCTAGAAAATATAAAAGTTCAATTAATGCAAGGGCAAATATGAAAAAAGTTTCAAACATTCATCTTGAACTTTGAAAAATTTAACTATTTTGAATCTTGGAAAAAGTTTCAAAAATTCAATTATTGTGAGATGGAGGGAGTACAACATTCTATTTGCTTTCGTTAATTTAATTTCTTTATATAACTTTTACACATTATAATTAATATTAAAAAAAAATTGTTGTGACTAATTTTTTTTCTTATTAATATGCTTATTTATATGGTGAATTCATAAACACCTCTAGAAAATAAACAATACATTTTCTATGTGATAAAACTTTAAAAATAGAGCACTTTTATGTAAAAATAATAATTTATTTTTGTGTAGTAAATTTTAAAGTTAAATGACTTTTATGTAATAACATAATAAAAATAAAGAATATTCGGAATAGAATTTTTTCAAAAAAATCTAATATTTTATTTTATAGTACAAAATTTATTGGTGCACACAACATCATATTTGCTTTTATTAATTTAATTTTTTATGTAATTTTAAGCACTATAAATAATATTAAAGAGAATATGATGTTGCTGTTTTTTTCATATCAACATACTCATTTATATTGTACATAAACACCCTTTAAAAATTAATAAATATATTTTTAATGTGATAAACATTAAAGATTGAATGCTATTATGTGGTAAAAGATAAAAAGAAAATTTACGCAGTAAATTTTAAAGTGAAGTGACTTTTTTATATAATTAAAAAATAAGAAAATAATTTTATGTGTAATAAATTCAAATTTTGATGATGATTGATAAAATTTATGCATTTTTCTTTTGTTTCACTATCCAAGTTTTCAGTTCTTTCAATTTCCATTTATCTTTTTTTTTTTTCAAATTATGAAATAGAATGTTAATCATAACTAATATTAGCTCAATTTCATAGTAATTTTATTTTCAAAAAAATAAAGACACGTGAAAGGAAAAAGTTGGCAAGTAAAAATTTAGAACATAAAATTTTTAAATACTTAAACATTGAGATGTATTTCAATCCATTTGTCAATAAAAGCATGCTTTAATGTACAGATGACTTATTGTAACCACAATAAATTATTCAAAATAAAAATATTACATTTAAATAAGTATTTTTTACTTCATTTATTCAGGATTACCATTCTACTAGGTATAAATATTTTTAGAAAAATAGGAACAACATTATTAGGTGATGTAATTGTAGAACTTTTTATAATTAAAAAATATATTTATTTTTATAAAATATAAAGGACCTATCATTAACTGAGTCATAGTATAAAAATATTCAATGTAATTAATTAAGATCAGTACTTTAAAGCATTTTGAGTTTTGACTTTTTTAGTGAAAAATTTTAAATTGTATTTCAAAAACTTTTCAAATACTTAGTTTAAATTTATTTAAATACAATAATTTATAAAATTACTTAATCAAAGATCATATTAATAAAAAAATATAAGTTGGTTCGTAAGTTATCAAATCATAATAATATAAGAGTACGAGACTGCTGTTATGCCGAAAAATGGCTTTTTATTTGAAAAGAAGATTTGAAAATCAAAAATCAATTTAAACTCAATTAATTTGAGAAAAAT
>JAOTQR010000100.1:2861351-2884271 GCA_025774065.1 Solanum ossicruentum | reverse complement strand
ATTTGTGATTTAAAAATTCACATAACTAATATATATATATATATATATATGTAAAACTAAACCTTATTTAACTAATACATATATAATTATTTTTATAACTAATCTATATATTATTAAGAAGAATTTTCATAAATAGTCTAGGCTTGAAACTTAATATAATCAATATATTTTACATAATTACACGGTATAACTTCAACTATGTGACCTAGAGGGGATGAGAGAGGCGAATTGTTTATGTATATTTGTCAAATTATATGTGTATATACCTATCAAATAATTGTATATGCGTAACTAATATACATATATATATTTGTATATCTGACAAGTGAGATTGGAAGAGGGGAGAAAGGTGAGCGACAGGGGAAGGAGAGAGGCGAGTAAGAGATGACAGAGAGTAGAGAGAGGTGAATTATATATATACAGTTGATATACATATGTAACTTTATATCTGGTAAGAAATTACATAGACAGAGGTGAAAGGCGATAGGCGAGAGAAACAAAGAAAGAAAAGAGAAAATAGTGACAAAACTCTAACTATAACAATAAATTCCTAACTATAGTCATAAATTATAATTATAGTTTCCATTGCTAAACTAGCTAGACGTAAAAGAAGGAAGTGGTTGGGTCGTCAATTTAATTGCCACCAAAGAATAATGATTGGAGATTGAATTTAAGAGAAAAAACGAGAAGATGCATCATTAAGGGCCAATGACCTCATAACAGAATTACTTTCTGTTCATGGTTTTTTTTTTTGGAATAAATTAAAAAAAAGTGTTCCATATAAAATGAGATACAATAAGTATTCAATATTTAATATATTTTTCAAAGCATTAAATTTAATATATTCAATAGCTAATATAGTAATATTACTCCTATTATCTATTATTTCTTAAAGTAGATGCTAATTTAATGATGAATAACTATTATTAACAGTCAGTGGTGGAGCCAATATAATTAGAAGATTCTTCCAAACCCTTCGGTAAAAACGTATTTTACTTATATATGGTAAAATAGTTTTTAATATATATATAATAGATATTAAATCTCCTTCGATTAGTTCGTATATTTACTTCTTAAAATTTTAAAACTTTTTTTTAAAAAATTTGATTCCGCTACTGTCAACCGTGGGAGGAATTGTCGGTACTAACATAAGAATGACTATTCAGTGGTTCGTTAAGTTGCTCTTATTAAATTAATTAATCCACTACTTAATAGATTGTGGTTGTAATAAAGTTTTGAAAATAAAAACACACATAATCATTGTTCATACTTTATTTGTCGATGCACCATTTGTTAAACTATGTCGGAGCAATAGACAATAATAATCTTTTGTCCTTTTTCCCTTTTTCTTTAGTTGAATACGGTAATAATATATATATATAAATAAAGATTCACCCTTTCACGCTGAATTAGTGATTTTGAATTTAAGTTTAATTAAATTACAAAAGATGATTCAAATTTGAGGTAGTGTTTTTGTATTGAGGATCCTTTGAAAATAATCTCTGTATTTCTATGAGGAAGTGATAAGATCTGCGTATATTTTAACCTTTCCAAACGTTATTTGTGAAATTTTATCAGATAAGTTATTATTGTTGTTGACTGAAATTTATTTATAATTCTAACTTACATTTCAAGAGTTAGCTCATAAAATAGAGGATATTATCAAAATATTGTAAAGAACTCAGAGTTCTATATCTGACTCGATGTTCAGCACCCCCATTGTTTGAAAGTGCAGAATTTCTAGTAGGAAGAAGTTCTTCCCCGTTAGAAACAACCTCTCTACTTCTATGAAGTAGTGGTAAGGTTTGTGTATAATTTACCCTCCCCAGACCCCACTTGTAGAATATCACTTAATATGTTGTTGTTGTAACAAACTCTTCCCCCTTTATAGTGAATTTGACACATCGAAAATGGTATGTTGAAAATGTTATTTTCTGAATTATAAATCAATTAATATCTGCATTGAAATCATTTCTTCATTCACATTACATCACTAAATATTTAATTAAAAAAAAAAGATTTTGTCAAGATATTGGTGGTTTCAAGGGAGCTTTTCTAGAGATTTTAAGGTCAAGGGTCATAGTTTGTTGGAGTGGGGTTACCCCACAATTGTGGGACCCTATAATCTACCTAAGTAGGGTCCACAACCTTACCCTTTTGGTCTAGCCTATTAATCTAATTGATTACATTTCTCTTTTTAATAAATTACTTTAAAATATACCCTCAGTCTTATATTAATTGAATTTCCAAGATAATGCATACAGATTAAGAAACATATTTTAAGATAAAATTTTAATCAAATTTTTCACTACTATCCTTTTGTTTATTCTTAAGTCATTAATTAAAAAAGATTTAAATTATTACCAGTAAATTAATAATGATAGTAGAAGTTAAGAATGACTCTTAAAATTCCAATATCCGTTTTCCCAACAAGTATATATTAATTTTTTGGGTTTATGTAAATTTTAAATTGCTCTATTTTATACTAATTGTTTGTACATAGAACCAAAATTTTCAAATGAAAATTTCAATACCACACGTGCTCCTTAAAATTCAATAATAAAAAAATTCTACTTTAAAACTTTCAAAAAATTTAGAAGGAACCAAAATTTTAATATGTTGAAACTAAAAATAAATAAATTTTATAGAAATATAAATAACTTTTTATGGAAAATATAGACACATAAAGATAATTAAATATGAATCATAAATGACTTTGTAAAGAGTGTAGTTTAATTTTCTTACAAAAAATTTTAATTTTATTAAAGGAAAGGATAATATTGGAACAAATTTCAAACATGTATCTTGAAATTTAAATAATTCAAATAATTTGAATACTAAAAAAAATTCTAAAAATTTAGTTATATTGAGACGGAGGAAATAATCTATAGGAAAAGTTATTCAAACCGTAATCAAGAAAAATAAATAAAATATGGTAAATCATACTATTCTCCATGATACCAAACCTTTTTCATGCATTTTTGGACCCAAATTTGTTCCTAATGACTCCATATAAATGATGGTGTTTCCTCTCTTCACTTTTTACCTCTCTTCTTCAATCATCTTCCAACTCTCTTCTCTACAACATTTTAGGGAAATCAAATTAAGTTGATCCAAGACCAATTCTCCCTTGTCCCTCTTTCTCGTTACGCACGTAGTCAACTAGCTGAGCTGCTTTACGTACTTACCAACATGAATATATTCGTAAATGGCCAATCGCAAGTACCTCCCGGCTTCCGTTTTCATCCAACTGAGGAAGAGCTTCTTCACTACTACTTGAGAAAAAAGATAGCTAACGAGAAGATTGATCTCGACGTGATCCAAGAAGTAGACCTCAACAAGCTCGAACCATGGGACATTCAAGGTGAGACCTAGGTTTTCATCAATAATACGTCATATAAATTGAGACGGAGGGAGTACTAGTAACTATTAATCGATTATGAAAATGAATTATTATGTTCCTTGCAGAGAAGTGCAAAATAGGATCTACACCACAAAATGATTGGTACTTGTTTAGCCATAAGGACAGGAAGTATCCATCAGGGAGTCGAACCAATCGCGCCACTGCTGCTGGTTTTTGGAAGGCAACGGGTCGTGACAAAGTGATATATGGCAGTTGTAAGAGAATAGGAATGCGAAAAACCTTAGTTTTTTATAAAGGACGCGCCCCTCATGGCCTGAAATTAGATTGGATCATGCATGAATATCGCCTTGATGACACCTCCACGCCCCAAGATCAAGCCGCCCTCAACTATTGTGTACGTATCCTCAATCTTACTTATTTGACGTAGCAAGTAACTTGTCTTATTTTTAAGGTTACGCAATTAAACAGATGGAGTAGTACTTTCTATGAGGGTCACCACTTGTGTAATTAAGCTTGCTCACACTAATTCTCAAGTTAAAAGCGCTTTCAAGCATATATAATAAACTAATTAGTTTATAACAAATATAGTCATATTCTATTTATATAAAAAAATAGTCAAAGACTAAGAAATATGCAGCGACTATAAATATAACTTACCAAAGTCATACACCGACTATACAATAGAGATTATTATACATGAGGTATATATTGAATATATATTATGATCACTCAAAAACTGAATATAGCTTGACTATACATGAAATATGCATTGAATATACATTATGATACACTCAAAAACTGAATATAGCTTGACCATACATGAAACATGGCATTGACTATACATGACTATTAACATCCAGGCCTCGGAATCAACTGCTGATCCGGAAGGGGGCTGGGTGGTGTGCCGCGTTTTCAAGAAGAAGAGCGTGATTCAAAGCTCCGGGGCAGTGTCCAAGACTCTTGTTGATCATGAGAATCCAAACACTCATGATGATGTTCTTGATCAAATACTCATGTACATGGGAAGATCATGCAAACAACAAAACCAAGAAACCAAAAGCAGCAATATTATCCAGCAGGTCAAGAACAACAACAACAACAAAAACATTCGATTTGATAACATTGAAGGTAGTTTCCTACACCTTCCAGACCTGGTGAATATTCATCATGATCATCAAGATTGCAGCTTTGATGAGATGATCACCATGTCAACAGACACCGATGATCGTCAGCATTCTTGCATGATCAACAATTACCAAGAGGATAAAGAGACTGATAATAAAAATGACCCTTCTTGTGACTGGTTAGCCCTGATGGCTTCTCAACTTACTGGCCATCTCGAAATACCATCTAACAACAACACTACTCGATCCAACAATGATGATGTTGAATTTTGGAGCTACGTGCAATCATCAAACTTTGATCCTCTCAGCCAATTCTCAGTATAAAATCATACTAAGATAAACTCGTACTGTGTATATTATATGCAGAACAGTACGTACGTGCCTAGGTAGCTACTAGGTCGTCAACGTAGGATAGTATACGTATAATTAGCAATGTATACTCAACGTTGTCACTTGTGAGCATAGTATTGTTTAATTATATACAATACAGAATACTCCCCAATACAGACTTGTCTGATGATACGTTTGTACTTGAGACATAAAGTCCCATATTGCTGGTTAATGGGATAGGTGATCTCTTTATAAGACTTAGGCAATCCTCCTCCCTTGGAGTTAGCTTTTGGGGTGTGAGTTATGCCTAAGACCTAATTTCAATATGGTATCAGAGCAGGGCCCGTCTTGCCCAATGTTGGGCCCCCGAAAAAATTGTCCATGCATCTAATTGCTGGTTAATGGGATAGGCCTAAGACCTAATTTCAACAGTAGATACTATCGTTCTTTTTCATAAGCTAAACATGTGGAAATTCTTTTTCGATAAAATGCTCAATTGATCTTTTCCAGACAAAATGCTCAAGTTAATAATACAAATACAGAAGGATAAACAAAACTTCAAAGTAAAAATGATCTACAAATATAATATAAAGTCACCATTTCAAAGCTGATCTTCAGAAGATGTAATCTGAAAAACATTATTTTTCACAATTCAAACTCGTCACCAAACTTTAACGCCTCAGCAGCAGCTTCTTCCTCCTCATCGTCAATTATAAAGTATGGATTATATACCTCGGGCTTAAATTTGAAACCAGTAAACAGATAAAAAGCCAGAGTTGCGACTTCCCCTGCGACTACACTAGTCCAAAGATACCTATACGATGTAATTGTCTCCAATGCATAGACCACAACCCTCGTGAAGTAAATGTAACATATAACCACAACGTAGTACTGCCTAAAGAGCGTCAATTTCATCAAATTCACAGCAGCTTTTCCGTCAGATTTAGCTGCTTCGCGCAAATTCTTGATTGACCAAACAATAGGGAAGAGAACCGCGCAACAACAGATCACGTCAACAAGTAAGAAAATTTGTTTACATGTTACCCATTCATCAGCATAAGGGCCATCTTCATCAATGACAACTTGAGCTATATTTGCTATAACTTGAAGTGGTATCACAATCATCAAAACTTTCTTCTCTTTGTCTTGCAAATAAGGTTTGAGAAATGACCACCCCGTCCCAATCAAGACGATCAACGTAAACAACATTATTCCTTTCAAAAAACTGAAAATGTAAAACAGGACATCCCATCCATGAGCACTACCCGTTCGCTTGATGTAGAATTTATCTTCAGCTTCACAGAGCAAATTCGCGGCTTTCAATACCAGTACAGCCAACATGAAGAAATGGATCGCGTGAACTGTTAAACGTTTCTTGAACAACACGAAAATCCAAAAAATGGCCAAACAGAAATAGACAAGGGAAAACGCGAAATAAATCCTAGGCAAAATGGCCTTTCCAGCTGAGAGATAGTCTCTATTTCCTGATTTTGCATCAAGATTGTACATTGCAGATCGAACGGTCATAGATACTTTCAATTGAGGACAACAATTAGCAAACACAAGAGAATACTGATCAGCATCTGTTTCCACGAAAAGGGAATCGAAAGATGAATTGTCATGAAGTTTGTCGAATGTGTAGACAACCTTGACGATATCAGATTGGATTGCACAGGTGATCTCAGCATCCTCAATTTGTTCAAGAACATGCATCCACGTATCGCGAGTGCATAAAAAGAATCCAACTTTGGAAAGATCAAGACTTGAAGGATTGCTAGGGAGACCAAGGGAGATTTTTGAGACATTGAGTTCCAATCTCCCACGAGGGGTGAAGCCAAATTCATCGAATGGTATAATGGGACGATCATCAGAACGAACCTTATATGTTCTGATTTCAGCTAGAGAAGGTGATGTGACAAAGAAAAGGAATAAGAGAATGGAAAATCTTGAAATCGCCATTGTTGGATAAGCGAAATGGTTCCTTCCTCTTGATATTTACATACTGGATTGATTTGTGTGTGTGTAGTATACGGAGTTAAGACACGACGTACTTCTCCTTGTATTCTGAGAAATAGAATTACTATTCTCTAACGAAAATAGGAACGTTAGTTGGATGTATGAGGCTAAAACTAATTATGTAAATTAGTGTCATATATTTATCGTCAAATGTATAATTCCAAAAGTTCCATATACATATATAATCGATCGTTTGGACCAGAATGGCAAAGAGAACCAAACTCATCTTCTTTTCCGTTTTTTCTTTTTATTGTCTGAATAGTCAGGAGCTAAGACCATTCCAATGCCCCCTTTCGCCATGCATAAACTAAACCTATAGAATTAGCTGAGTTTCGGACAGACCTTTGAGCTGGGATTTGCAATGGAGCCTGTGGGGGAAACGAATACCAGTTATTTGTATCCGGTAACATGCCAAAATGAAGGAAATAAGTTTGGCAAAACTTACATATATTGGCGTAACAAGGTTGTTTTGAGACTGGATCTTCTTCAAATGGCGGTGGTGCTTGTCCGTAGATCATTTCACAACTCATGTCTTCAAAATCTGCATTATCGTTGAACAAAAACTCGGATTATCAATAGCAGACAAATGCTGCAAATCGACAAGGAAGAAGAACGCTTTACTTGGATTCATTGTTAATGGAAGTCCAAATTCATTTGTGAAGAAGTCTTGTGTTGGTATTTTGCACATGTTCACGCACATTCCTACACATCCACTGTTCTCCAAATACCTTGGATCAACATAAAACAAAGTTCAATTTAGGTACAACAGTTAAGCAAACATTGACCCAATACCTCAAAAGTTCCCGCCCATTGCGAGGTAAAGGGGAGCCGGATATACGCAGCCTGACCCCTATGTTTAAAAACATAACACGACTGTTTCTGGATGACCCATGATGAGTGTCGAAAGTTGCATTGACTAACTCATACTTTATAATTGAAAGAAGCGAATACAGTTTAAAGAGTTATTTTGTTTTATTTCATCATTATCCCAAAGCCAAAAAATAGTGAATCTTTGGCTCCATCCGAGACTGATGGAAATGTTAAGTCATATACAATCACGTTGAAATAATCTATTCCTACCTGCACTTTTTTATATGAACTCCGCTTTTCTGCTTCACCCCATCTACCTCCACCTCCACAACCTTATTCATAAAACTAGTAATCAGAAGCTAACAAACATCGATATTCAAAATACTATAATACAGTCCAAAATTAATGTACCTCCGAAGGACCAACTAACCAGAAGAAGAAAGGCACCGTGATTGCAGCGTTGAACTCTGCTGCCCATTTCGTTGGTGGAAAAAGTTTCCTAAACTGCAACATATATCAATATTATATGAATTGATGTTGAAGAAGGTCTTAGGCTAACTCACGTCCAAAAGCTAGCTCAGAGGAAGGAAGATTGTCTAAGGAGTCCACCCATCTCATTAACCACTTTGTCTCAACAATTGACAACATAATTTAGTTATCGCATCAAGTTTAGTACCTGAGCGGGAGCTCCAGGAGGAAGCATAGACAGGAGGACCTCGCGAACTACTTGTTGCTGCTGCAACCGTGACCTCCCCTGCATCACTTTCCGCGAAACATCAACAAAACTGTCGTAATCATAATCAAACCAACCTTTCTTCTTTTGATCAGACTCTGTTTTACTCGCCATCTTGCGTGCGAATAGAGTCATGAATGCCTTCTCCAACAGTCCATCGTTGTACTTTGTCTTCTGTCCTAATGGTGCTGGTTTCCCTGATGGCTCTGCTATCCCACAGCTAACACATAGTCTACGGCTCTGCCTTTGGTAATTGTTGAAAGATGGACATGAATAGGGGATGCTAAGCATCACCATTAAAGATTAGCTATCTTCCTCTCAATGTTCTAGTCGATGCACACTATCGACCAATATTCATTATTTCTATTGTTTGCGTTTTCTGTTTTGCGCAGGAAAAAATTCTGACCATACAAATGTCATCTACCTAAGTATTTTAGCAGCCTCTCATTTTTCACCAAAAATTAAATGATTTAGAAATATCAGATGGGGGATGTAGCACACGACTCGTATCCCGGTCCATAATAATATCCTTGAATCATAAAATTTAGATAATATTAATAAATTTGTCTACTTCCGCCGTCCCAATTTATTTATGTGGCACCTTTAAGATTTCGAGATTTAAACTAATCTATCTGTATATTTCCACATCCGGATGGAGCCAAAGATTACTATTTTTTGGCTGGCTTTGGGGTATGATGGAATAAAACAAAATGACTCTTTAAACTGTCTGCATTTCTTTTAATTGTCAAGTAGCAGTTAGTCAATGCAACTTTCGACGTTCATCATGGGTCATTCCGAAATAGTCGATCTATGTTTTAAACTGGGTCAAGCTGCGTACATCCCACCCTCCCTTACCCTGCAATGGACAGAAACCTTTAAAATAATGGAGTAATATTGTTAGTGTATCTTTGATGGTAAAATTTTCGCACACCCTTTATGTCATGTGTGAAATTTCATAAAATATTATAGAAAGGGGCAAAAAAGGAAAAAGGAAACAAGGCAATAAATTACGTTAGTTAGTGACAATAAAGCAGGTGACAAGTAACATGGCACCACCAAAAGGATATAAAGACATAATTAAAGAGATCAACAGCCAGCTTTTCTAATTCATATTTGAGTCCTAATAATAAAAATTCAGAATCTTAAAAAAACAAATATACGAATTTATTGAAGAAGTTTCAACATGTACTATATATAGATAAAAATAATTTTACTTATATGTAAAATAGTTTAATTTTCGTTGAATAAGGTTCTGATTAACTCCTTAGTCATAAAGTGACTCCGCCAATGGAATCATCAGTTCTTGATCAACAACCCAAAAACTAGTTAAAATACCCCTTAATCAAACAATCTTGAATTTTGTGACTAAAAACTTAAAATTGTTAGAAAAATGACACTTTTATTCCTATATATAACACATGGAATATATATTTTTTCTATTCTTTTAAATGAGCTAATTGATTATATTGGTTGTTTGAAGTAATCATTTGTACACCATGGTTTAGCTTTAGAAACCAAGCAGAAAGGTCCATCCAGCACATACATTGGCCCCTTAGTTTTCTTTTTAATTGTTATGTCGCGCTTTTTCAGAATTAATTTCACTAATTTTTAAAGTTAAATTTGATTAAATTAATATGATAATAAAATTATACGAAAAATATTACTAGTTGCAACTTTTTTCATATTAATATAATAAAAAAATACATCTTATTATATTAGTCAAAATTTATATACTTTAACTTTAAAAATAATAACTATGACAACTAAAAAAAAAGGACTAATATTAGTGCAAATAATATACTGTTACTCTTTTACTTCCAACTCTACCACAATCCTCTTCATGTTCAATTTTTTTATCATAATTGAGGGCGGGAGCTTAAGTAATTCATTCTAATGTGCGATAATTTTATCTAAAAGCTTAAATAATAAAAAAAATGTTAATTGCTTAATGTTATTATGTTTCGACACGTTTTTCAAAACTGGACCGATTTTTTTTGCATGAGCCAAATACAAAATAAATGTTTCCTTTCTTCTTGTGTGCCAATGTGTTCGAGATTTGAATGCATGACCTAGTATTACCTAATCGTTTTGTTTCATATATAGTATCTTCTGTACTTGGGCCTAATATTTTTGAGACGGAGGTCTTTCAAAAACAGTCTCTCTTTCTCCATGAGATAGCGATAAGGATTGCATACATTTTATCCTCCCATACCCCACTTGTGAGATTCACTGGGTATGTTGTTTTTGACCTAGTATTGCCTGCTTCAGTTCCACATTTACGCGTGTGATCATCTTATCTAAAAACTAAAACCGTTGAAAAGAACACTTCAATTATTTAACTATAATTAATTAACCAATTAGATAAATAGTTGACACATTATTCAATACTAGAAACCATAATTTTGGAGGTGACTAATGTTAATTGGAGATATTACACTAGCATCACCATACAAGAATTTTTTAGCAATTATAATATTAGCAGCTTGTGTTGGATGATAAGCATCCCAAAACACATATTTTTCTCTATCATCACACATCACAGAGCTTGTATTAGCATTTTTCCCTTTGTAACAAACAAATGGTGGAAAATATCCTCCACAACATGGCTCATCAGCATTCTCAAATCCTATAAATTTCACCAAAAAAAAATATTTATTAACAAAATTATATGATCGTTAAGTCAGATTCAGAATTTGAAGTATATGATAAAAATTATATTTCCAAGTTGGCATTTGGTGAGTTTCTTAATATAAATACTCCCTTTGGTCCTTTTTAATCGTTATTGTTTTCATTTTTAGGGTCAAACTATATAAACTTTGATTGATATTTATGATGTATTTTTCATCATATTGATATGGAAAAAGTTGCAATCAACAATACTTTTCATCTATGTTGCTCGAACTCTTCAAAAATGTCAACAAGTGTGTATCGGATTCTCCAAAAGTAGTGTATTTTTGGATAATCTGACATGGGTGAGGCATTGAAAGTGAAGAGTCTGTGTGCCTTAGCTTTTTGCATAGTTTTTTAATATCTATAAGTTTTTATTTTAAAATATCAAATTAATTCAATCTAATTTAACTTTGAAAATTAATCTATTTCACTTTCAAAAAGCGCAATATAACAACTAAAAAGGGACAAAGAGAGTACATAATTTGAAGAAAAATTATTGAATTCACGTAAATCCATTACTTTAAAGCTAGATTTGCCTCTAGTTAATGGTGTTGAAGTATCATTTGACCAGCTTTTAGATGAGTCGATCATACTCCAACATATATTAATAGAGCATGTAACAATTTATGATCATTCTATTCTCACCATCATCCATTATAATGAACTTGCACAAAAAACTAACACATCATATTGAGAAAACATATAGAGGGCAAGTCCGGTGCACTAAATTCTCCCGCTATGGCCAGGGTCCGGAGAAGGACCCAACCACAAGGGTCTATTGTAAGCAGTCTTACCTTGCATTTATGCAAGAGACTGTTTCCAAGGCTCAAACCTAGGATGTCACATGACAGCAACTTTACTAGTTTCTCCAACGCTCCAAACATATAATTTTTGTAAATTAAAGAGTACATACTCTGTAACATTATAAAATGAGATGATCACACAGTTCAAACGACATACCGTATTGTTGATGATTTAGCAAGATGTCTCTGAAAACATCATAGGAATTAGCAAATATGAAGATGGCTTTAGGTTTCATGTCTTTGTTCAATTGATGTAGCTCCATCTTGAGTTTCTTGTTGTAATTTCTGATTAATTTGTTTACTTCCACAGAGCATTTACCCTTTGATATTAATCCCATAGCTCTAATAAAAGGAATGCACCCAAGAGGTCCTATGCCAACTACAACAAATTTTCGAGCCCCTAATTTGTGAAGTCTCTAAAAAAAATTTAAAAAAAGGTTAGAAAAAATAGCTAAAATAACTTCTTATATTTAAGATGACATATATAATATTTGTGTATGCGTACTTCTAAGAGCTTTTAACTTATTAGAGGTAAAAATGTGAATATTAAGAGGTAACAACTTATCAAACTTCTTTCAAAAAATATATTTTGAAAATATATATATATGTAAATTTTACTCCCTCTGGTCTTTTTAATATGTCATCTTTTGTAATTGCATTAGCATTAAGAAAAAAGTAATTTTACTATTTTACCCTTATTTAATGTTCATTATTTGCTTTTTTTTAGTTCTTCTAGTTGGTCTCATATATCTTTTCAAAGCTTTTTAACTATCAAGGGTAAAATAGGAAGAACAATGTCATTAATATATTGATTTTGTGAAATGATATCTATTAAGACCATCTATTTATAGTAAGAGCAACACATAAAAGGAGCCGGTGGTAGTATTTTACAAGATATGAAGAATTTATATCTATTTCTAAAATCTATTTTCTTAAATTTCATGTCAAGACAAATAAATTGAAATAGAGGGCACAGTAGTTACCACAAAAACAGGAACAACAAGAAGTAGTAATTAATACTCCTCCGTTTAAAAAGAATGACATAGTTTGAGTTGGCTGGAATTTAAGGAAATAAAGAAGACCTTTTAATCTTCTGTTCCTAAATTAAAGTTATGTCAAATGTGCCAAAATGTCATTTTAATCTTATAGCCTTAAACATACCATCTGGATATATGAAATTAAAGTGTTCCAACAAAAGTAAAAGAGATGATTCTTTTCTAAACAGACTAAAAAGAAAAATAGAAAATTCATTCTTTTTAAACAGAGGAAATACCTGAAGATTCATAGTCAAGTTAGAAATTAAAAAGTCTTGGAATATTGTTGGAGAAACCTTTTGATCATTGATAAAAGGGATGGATGGTTGGAAATAGTTTATAACATCATTAGATCCAATTGTTATAGAAAACATTGCTTTCTTTAAGAATCTCCTTGCATTTCCCTCTCCCATTGAATTCACAATGTATCTTGTACTTTCCTCAAAATTGTTGATTTGTTCACTTAATGGAACCCTCCCTATCTGTAAAATATAAATTATATTATCAATCAAAAGTTAAAAGGAGGACATAATACATAAATATATTTTTTTAATTATATAAGAAATTAAAGATAGCATTCTATCGATGTCAAGGTATGGACTGGTTTCTTCAGCTTTTTTACTGTGTTGGTGTTTATATGTCTGACATAAGACTCGACTTGTTAGATATTATAGAGGTCAGAGAGCACCATGCCAAATCTCTCTATCATTTTCTTCTCTTCCACTTTGGCCAATATTTGGTTTCAGCAGATATTTATATTCTCTAATTTTGAGAGTCCATAAGTAGATACTTAAACTTGTTATAAAACTAAACAAGTAGACATATTCGTCCTACATGATAATTTTGTGTCCTATATGGTCTGGGACGGAACTACTCTTATCTGAGGGATGTCACTTTGTTGAAAAATTTTACATTGTATATATAAGTCAAATTTTGATTCAGCAAATATATATATGTTGATACCTTTTGACACAAATTGAAAATTTACAGCAATGATTTAGGAGTTGTGAAATTTGAAGAGGTCGTATGATCTACCCCTAGTAGCAACATAATAGTAATTTTTGAATTTTTTTGAAGTTATTTTGTTGGCTCTCTCGTATATTTACTTTATAATATTTTGACATTCGTTAATAAAAATTTTAGTTCCGCCTATATGTATATTACATTTTATATGTACTATGTCAGTTAGGTTATGTGTGTTTAATTGTTTAAAATTTTATACAAGTGCTTACTTGTGCGCATCCAAAACTGAAGGATATAGATGTTAAGTCAAAAACATATTTATGTATCATATCTAAAATAAATACGTTAATTACATACAGTATTGTCAGTGTATATAAGTTAAATCTTTGACGAAAAATTAAAGAAGATGGTACTAACAAAAAGAGTTCCTGTTGCATCCAAAATTCCTGAAGAACCTGAAGCATAATTAATTCCAATTTGTGTTGCATTTGACTCCACATTTGGTGCTAAATATGGTGGAGGAAATGATTTACCTCCAAGAGCTTCACCTACAAGAGAAAATATAAAAAGTTAAAAATATGAAGCCAAAGAAAAAACATGATCCTCAAACAAGAAGACATTTTTTACAATCACTAAAAAAGATTGTTTAGTGACCAACAAGGTACCTAGCTAATTGTCACACCCTTTTTTACCTAAGACAAATCAAATAATTTGACAAAAAATAAATAAAGTACTCCCTTTGTCCAAATTATGAGACACAATTTCTTTTCATTTTGAAAACAGTCGCGCGATGTTTTTAAACATAGGGGTCAGGCTGCGTAGATCCGACCCCCCTTACCCCGCAAGGGGCAGGAGCCTCTGAGGCATTGGGGTAATGTCGTTGATGATGATGATTTAAAAAAAATAGAAACAATTTAACTTTAAAATCTTCATTTAATATTGATCAGATGATTTTTGGTCATGTAAAATTTCTTAATTACTTAAATTTTATGTATAATCAAACATCGTCACATAAATTGAAATGAGAAGAGTAGGTTTTCGTTGTATACACTAGCAATATAAAAACATTTTTGCTATTGTCGTATTTATCTCGTTAACCTTATAAGTGATCGACTTGCATTGATTTCACAATACTCCCTCCGTTAAAAAAAGAATGATCTAATTTGATTGGGCACGAAATTTAAAAAATCAACAAGACTTTTCAATCTTGTTGGACCCATATTAAAATTATGTCAAATGTACCAAAACACCCTTTAATCTTGTTGCATTAAACATGTCACATGGAAAACTGAAACTAAAGTGTTGTCAAAAAAATGAAAATGAATCATTCTTGAGGAAACAGATCATACATTCTTTTCGAAACAGATGATGAATCTATATATTAATTACAAGGCCAAATAGAAGTACCAATAATATCAGAAATGGTGAGACCATTGGTGAATCTTCCAGTAGGCTTTCCATGAGAAGGTTTAAAATCTATACCATATGGTGGAGAATCAGCTTTAGAGAGGCTAAACAAGAAGTTGTTATTGCCACAATCAACTAAAGAATCTCCAAATACAAATGTGGGAGTTGAAGAAGAGGAACAAAAGGGGAATACATAAAACATTTGGAAAATAAATATTAATATTATTGTCATAGTGAAAGTTGCAAGATCATAAAGGATGTTATTATTATTATTATTACTATTATAAGAACCATATAAATATCAACAAGTTTGTGTGTGTCTATATATATATGTGTGTAGTAATTTTGATGGGATATGAAATGGTAAAATGTCAGGCACTTTGCATGACCATGGTAAAAAAAATTAATTATTGTAGTAGTATCTTTGAAATGGTCATTGTAAATCTTCTGAAATTGATATTTTGTATGTCATGTGAAGTTGTTTGAAATGGTCATTATTATTTTTTGAAATTCAAATTTTCATGTTAGAATCTATTTTTGTATATCGGAGATATTTTATCCATTCAATAATCAACAACAACAATATTACCCCATTGCCTCAAAAGACTCTCGCCCATTGCGGGGTAAGGGGGGGTCGGATTTTAGGGATAATTAAAGTACATAATTATTAAGCCAAAATAATTATTAAGAAATGATCATTTGTTGTATATTTCCATCAATCTCGAATGGAGCCAAAGATTCACTATTTTATGGCTTTGGAGTATGATGGAATAAAGCAAAATGACTCTTTAGACTGTCTGCGCTTCTTTCAATTGTGAAGTAGCAGTTAGTCAATGTAACTTTCGACGCTCATCATGGGTCATCCGGTAACAGTCGCGCTATGTTTTTAAACATAGGGGTCAGACTGCGTACATCTCAGACTGCGTACATCCAACCCCCCCTTACCCCGCAATGGACGGGAGCCTTTAAGGCATTGGGGTAATGTTGTTGTTGATCATTTGTTGTATAGACATGTATAGTCAAGTTATATTTAGTTTTTGAGTAATAATGTGTATTTAGTGTATAACTCAAACATTGTATATTCAGTGTATATTTTTAATGACTTTTGACAAAATATATTATATAGTTATGTATATTTTTCTGATTTTTGGCTATGTTTAGTGTAAATAAATATGGTTATATTTATTGTAAATCAATTAATTTATTATATATATTTGAAATTATCCCTAATACTTATATTCACTTTGATTTTACACACTTCTTACGAAATTATTATATATTTTTATTATTTTATTTTTAACTGTATTTTATTATATTTATGATATATTACACCAGTTAATACCAAATAGTGACTTTAATTGCAAACCACATGGCCATCAAAACATAACACATTTCTGAGTATTTGCCTATTTGAATATTCAACTCCTCCATGTTGCATTCATAAATACTATTGACAGAATAATAAAATATTTTCATTACACACGTTTTTTAATTATCTTAATTCATATTTAATATTCACAGAGTTAATAAAATATTTATATTTATATTGGATGGAAAAAGACAAAATTTAACAAAACTTTATTTTTTATTTAAAAAAAAAGGTACACTTCTGTGAGGGCAGTAAAGTTGCTTTCAGGAGCCAAACAAATTGTCTAGATAGCTACCTGCCATTAATAAAGGTTGAATTTGGTGAGATCCAATAGTTGTTTTTTCACCACAAGAAATAAGTGAATAATCTTTAATTTTGTGAATTAATTAAAGAGCAAAATTGTCGATGCGGCGTGAATCTAGATTAGCCAGTTCCAATAGAGGGTGTAAAAATCGAATGAAAATATTTTACTTTCATATAAATGTAGCAATAAGTTTCATCGTGTCAGGTTATAAGATGATTAGTTAAGATTACAAGTTTCAAAAGTATATCCTTTTAAAATTATATAAAATGAATCGAAGGAAGAATTTATCTAAGAGCAAAAAAATAAAAATAGCAAAAGATCTTTGTGCAAAGTAGCATAATAAAGGCATTAAATAAAATTTGTAATCCCATCATGTTATACAAGAAATATACATACATACATATGCATGCATACATACAACAACAATATTACCGCAGTGCATCAAAGGTTCCCGCCCATTGCGGGGTAAGGGGGGTCGGATATATTTAGTCTGACCCCTATGTTTAAAAACATAGAGCGACTGTTTTCGGATGACCCATGATGAGGATCGAAAGTTGCATTGACTAACTGCTACTTCACAATTGAAAGAAGCGCAGACAATTAAAGAGTCATTTTGCTTTATTCCATCATACCCCAAAGCCAAAAAATAGTGAATCTTTGACTCCATCCGAGATTGATGGAATGATATGCATACATACATACATAGATACATATATAACTTAGATATATTTACGCAGGGTTCAGAGACGGATGACATGACACCTAACAATCACCCATGACATAAGCATCATGGTTAATTTATAACTCGATCTCGTAAAATTAAATATAATAAATCACATAAAATCAGGGGCAGAGCTACATTCTCCCAAGGATGGTCAAATGAACACCCTTCTTCAGAAAACATTTTCGAATATATAGATTAAATATTTATATTTTGATATATATATTTATCGTTGAACACCCTTGATACAAAAATCACCACTCATGTTTTAAAAATATGAACATCCTTAACAAAAATACTGACTTTACCACTGCAGTGATAAAATAACTTTGCCATTACTCCGAGATTCCTAACCTTATTTAAAGAGGACAAAAATAAAATCTTTTAAAGTCAAAAGAATGAGGAAGCTACATTAATATTTATAAGTTGTGTGGTGTTGGCTTTTGCATTTTTGTAGGGATGGCAACTGCCAACTAATGTGGCTGGGATACTTAGCAATTAATACAAACAGGTTTGGATTGTTTACAAAATTTTAGCCACGCCTTTTTATTATTTTAAGGACGCAAGCGGTTCATTCGAATTAATTTATCTCTAAGAATTTTACAATATACCATTTTCTTTTGTATCATTTTTAACGGAAAGAATTGAGGGGATCAAATCGTATTAGAAAGTTTCTGGTATAGAATCAAGGATCGTTCTAGACTAAACTCAATGTTTTGGAGCTGATCATGCTATCAAAATTTCCATTTGTGCACATTTTCCAAGGGTGTTAACTAAAGTCAACTATGGACCTGTTCCGAAGGTTAAATTTTCAAAACACGATATAACAGTATCGAACATGCTCGCAGCCTAATTTGGTCGTTTCGGAGCTGATGGAACTGTCAGAATTCCTCTCCGATCGAGGCCGTATACTAGGACTTTACCTGAAAGTTCATTTTACAGTTGTAATTATCCTTTTAACTCGAAAAGCTGCATATTTATCAAACGATTCACCCAATAACCGAACTATTAATATCAATAAGTCAAAAATGGCCCAAGATTGCTATACAAACACTCAAACTAATAAAATATTTACTAAAACACAAAAATGACCTAAAGGATCATTACAACACAATAAGTTTATGGTTTATATTCTCCAACTTGTCTAAGTGTATGCCATAAGTCATGGAAATTTAGTGCTCCCTTAGATAAAATGTGAGTGTTTATATGGATAACCAAAGTCCATAAGTTAATTTTAATACAGCTATTAGAATGATTTTTTCCTCTAGAAACACTTTACATCGTTCTAACTAACAAAATAGATTCCAATATGTATTTTTAAGGTTGTATTTTAAGTTGTACATACATCAACAACGTAGAGAACGATTTAATCGATTATAATAGGTTACTGAAAGTAGGGTAAATTATATAACTAGGCAAATATATGATTTATATTTACATTATACCACTATAGTTTGAAAAAAATTACAATTTATAACTATTTATAACTATAGTTAGGGTTTGTTGCTATTTTCTTTCTCCTTTCTTCCTCTCTCTTGCCTCTCTCCCCTCTCTCTCTCTCTGCAATCTTGCCAGATATATAAATACATATGTATACCAACTGCATATATATATACAATTACTTGACAAATATATATATTCAATTCGACAGATATACATATACTAATTTTGTCTCTCTCTACTCTCCTCCCTCTCTCGGACTCGCTCGTCTCTCTCCTCCCTCTGCCAATCTCTCTTGCCAAATATACAAATACATTTGTTTATTAGTTACACATATACAATTATTTGGCAAATATACGCATTACAATTTGACAAATATACTTGTACAATTCGTCTCTCTACCCTCTCTTGCTCGCCTCTCTCCTCCCTCTCTCGATCTCGCTCACCTCTTTCCTATAATGTGCAGTTACAAATTGAATTTTAGCAAACTATAGCTATCTTTGCCTAACTATAGTTATTTTTATCTTATTATCAACTGTTTGATCTTTTTGAAAAATCCTCTTAACTGAGTGTCTTGATTTTGTGTCGTGAAAATGTAGTCATCATTTCTTAGTAGTATCTAAAGAAGATGTTAAATTTTATTTTCTGAGAGGTTCAACCACCACCAAACTTATTTTGTTAGTCTCCAGCAAACTTTTTTTTTAAATGTAACATTAAAAGTTCACTCATTTGTTTACGTGTCTATATTTATCTATCCTCCTACCAAATTTTTGAAACAAAGAAAAAAACCCAACACCACACGTTATCCTCTATTTAATAAAATTAAAACCAACAACATTTTGTTGTCATTTTATATATTTGTTTCATTTTCCTATTTATGGTATATGTTGTGAGAATTAATTTTCTTGTATTTGTAAAAAAAAAAAATCTTAGTGTCATTAGTTGTTTTTTGCAACATCTAATGACACTAGGAACTTTTACATAATTAATCTTTGTCAATCTTGACACCCTACAATTCAATCTTTTGCACAAATTATTATGTTGATTATGGAGAAGGTAAAATCAAGATTCACAATGGGAGGAAGAATGTTTAATGAAATTATAAGCTTCTTTGTGTTTACGGTCCTTGACGTCCTAGACTTTTTGCTGTGTTACATTTATAGAGTGATCGATTTCATAGTTGAAGCAGAGTGGAAGCCCTGTTACTGCTCGTCAGCTAAACAAGCCATAACGAGCAGTGGCACAATCTTGGTCTCTGAGTCCAAGATTGTGTGTCTGACATCTTCTTCTAGCCGCAACAAATTGCAGCTTGAAGAGATATCAGACACACTCTACACGCGATCATCTCTGGTATCTGAAGTGTCAAGATCCACAGTGAATACGAAAAGGGGTACTCTGCGCTCAACTTTCACCATCAATTCCACCATTGCTGAAATGCTTCAAGGCAAAATTGGCGGCCAGAAATCACATTCTATTCCAAGATGGTCGGATTGCGATTGTAAAACTTGTAATTCTTGGACTGCCTCTTGCAAAGATTCACTTTTTGTCCATGTTGATGGTGCTAAAGGTATGTATGACAAGTAAACTAATCTTCTTTGTTATTCCTCGCGTCCAAAATAAGTGTCATTTTAACAGCGTCTCTTAGATGAAAGGTAATTTTGAGGAAATATAACGAGTAAAATTTAGTCAAATAGCCCTTGTAATTAATGTTACTAAAGCAAATCACAGTAGTTCAGTTGGTTGATAACTACCTAATCTTATATTTCACCTTGTAATCCCCTCCATTTCAAAATAATGCTACTAAAACGACACTTATCTTGGACAAAAGAAGTATATATACTTTTTTGTTGATTTAACGTCTTTTATTTATGTAATAACAATACAGAGAACGTACAAGAAAATGTGATCTTCATCCATGGGTTCATTTCATCATCGGCATTTTGGACAGAAACTCTGTTTCCAAACTTTACAAAGTCTACAACATCAAAGTATCGATTATTCGCGGTGGATCTACTAGGATTCGGAAGAAGTCCAAAGCCAAATGAATCACTTTACACCTTAAGAGAGCATCTAGACATGATTGAAAAATCAGTTTTAGAGCCTTACAAGGTGAAATCTTTCCACATTGTGGCACATTCATTGGGATGCATATTGGCTTTGGCACTCACTGTAAAGCATCCTGGCTTGGTTAAATCCCTCACTTTACTTGCACCGGTAAGATACCAATATCTTTACTAACACCTGATGTCGTTATCCTAGAATGTCGTTACCAACTGTTACTGTTTGTTAATTGATTTGTGTTCTTATTGTGACAAAATGACAGCCTTATTTTCCGACCCCAAAGGGAGAACAAGCAACGCAGTACATGATGAGAAGAATAGCACCAAGACGAGTATGGCCAGTGATCGCCTTTGGGGCATCGTTGGCTTGTTGGTACGAGCACGTTAGCAGAACAATTTGCCTACTCATCTGCAAGAACCATCGCGTGTGGGAGTTTCTAACCAAACTACTCACCAGAAACAGGTGTGTGTGTTTATGTTGTGTGTGTGTGTTTATGTTGTGTGTGTCTATGTTGTGTGTGTGTTTATGTTGTGTTGTGTGTGTGTTTATGTTGTGTGTGTTGTGTGTCTATGTAGTTACATTCTATCATTTGCTTTTTACTTTTAGTCGTTTTTCATTTTTCTTTCTTTTTTTTTTCCATATCTAGTATCTTCTACTTATTAGGCTTGATTTTGAAATTAGGGTTTTTCAAAAATAGTCTCTCTATCTCTAAGAGATAGTGGTAAGGTCTGCGTACATTTTATGCTCTCCAAATCCAACTTGTGAGATTCCATTGAGTATGATGTTGTTGTTTGTATTGTATGTCTATTTTGTGTGTGTTTATGTTGTGTGTGTCTATGTTGTGAAAAATTTTCCTACCAACTCTAACTATTTGTTTTGTTCTTCCTTTGTCTTGTCAAAATCTCTAGTTTGAATTAGGTTTTATTGTCCAAACTACCTTTTACAAATTTGACGTTTCGTAGTTTTAATTCAAATCTTTTATTTTTCTTTAAAATTTCATCAACCAAGTATAAATTATTAACTTAAAGCTCCATCATCAAACAAAATTAAAATCTCAAATTCATAAACTTCAAATTCTGATTTTGTCTCTGCATACATCACTCTTATCATTTTCATATTTGAATGATCGGTTGATTGACTCTTACATCAATCGTTGGGCTAACTCATTTCAAAAATACTCTTAACATAGGATTTATATTAAACCAAACATGCACTATTCATTACCCTAAAAGACCTTATATGTAACTTTTTTTCCTTTCCTACCAATGTGAAATCTTATTTGTACACACACAACACCATATCCTTGCATTAAATTAGGCAGCAACACACAACAACCTCCTTCATAACTCTATACACATTGCTGTTCTAATAAATGTCCAGCCAAAAATAAAACAAATAAATAAATAAATAAAATGGGGTTTTCTTAAATTCTAATAAATGTTCATGACAAAAAAAAATGATATATTTTGGGATTTGCTTAAACCAAACAACACCCCACCAACTGCATCTACTGCTCCAACCCCCCTCTTTTCTATTTTTTGTTTTCCACATTTTTGGGCATGACAAATCCTGTTTTCTTGGTCAAACATTTTATAATTTAATGTCATTCATGTCAGGTAGTTAGATTATTTTATGCCTTTTTTTAATAATTTTTTTTATTTTTATATCTGAAAAAATTATTATTTTTATTTAATTTATAAGTAATCGTAAAAGATTATTTTCATGGACAAAATTGTCCTTTTATTTTTCCTCATATTTAATGAGTGTCCTT
>JAOTQR010000100.1:2806763-2823264 GCA_025774065.1 Solanum ossicruentum | reverse complement strand
CAGCGACTGGCCTGTGCCTACTTGTTCAGGAATTGCCAAGTTGAGGGTCATATTTGTGCACTATGAAAGTTTAAGTTACAACTTAAAAAGTTTTACCAAGTTAAGAGTTATTTTTATGTATTATGCCATTTATAGCTGTATTGATGAATTGAGAAAGTACAATAATCAACATTTGAATAGTTTGGACTCTTTTAATCATTCTGGGAATAATGTGCATATAATAAAGTTGAAATAAGTAATACTTAGTGCTGCTACTTTTTGTGCACACATTTCAATTACAACATATTTTACATAAAATCATATAATATAATGTTTTTTGAGAAATAAGATAGAGAAGATTCTCTTTTGCATTATGAAACAAATGAGAATATTTAGAAACAAAGCAAACTTAACGTTCTATCGTTTTTCATCTTGTTATAAAGATATTTATGAGTCGATATTTTTCCTACGTCTTACTCGCATAACATAAGACTTTAATCTTCGAAGGACTTATATATTGGAAGTCTCAAGTTTGAAATTCTTTACTACGAAAGCAAAGAGTTTACCTTCTGAATCAAGTTTGTCGTATTAGACTTGTTTAGTGTAGGTTATCTCTTCTATATGGTTTATGAGTTATTGCATAGGAGCGTGGATTTTACCTTATGTGTATTCAAAAGATAAAGGGTGTGCATTTTCCTTGTCATTGACACAAACTAACAAACAAAGGACGTTTTTTTAAATTTTATCCATTCCTATGATTCATATTTGAGATTTATAATTAAGAGTGAACTAATCTTATTCATTAGATCACAACAAAGGGATCTTATTCATTAAATCACGACCCTTATTACAAAGACATTTATGACTTGATATTTTCTTTTTCTATTTCTCACTCTGACCACATAAGATTTATTGAAAAAGAAAGTACTCCACCTTTCGAGATGGTCCAAAATTTAGGTTTAAAACTTACATGTTGCAAATCTCAAATTCGAAATCCTTCACCAAAAGCAATAAATTTGCCTTTTGAATTGACTTGCTTCCTCTTCTTAAATTATATCCATTCACATGATTTACAATTGAGATATATAATTACGAGGAAAAAAATCTTATTCATTAAATCACGATCCTTGATAATTGCAGGATGCATGGTATATAAACCTATGCCTCTAGAAAGACCGTGGGGATGGGGGGATATGGGAGGAACTACAGTACCACAAGGGGATTCATCAAAACCTTTGTTGAAAAACTATACTATATCCAAGAATAACATTATTTTGTAGAGAGAATAGATGTCAAATTCCCTTAATTATAAAATATGCTTTAGCGTAAGCACATTTAAGTGAATTCAGTATTCGTATAACATAATGGACCTGAAGTTCTGAAAGTTGAGGATGGTCATCAATTCAATCCATAATAGATATAGAATTGGAAATGAGACAAGTTATACTACACAAAGATAACTGTGTTGATTGGAAATAAACCGTAGCAAATTATCAATTACTAAGAACAAATCCAAGTACGATAGTTTTGATAAGAAAATCCAACCAACAACAAGTCTGCAGCAATAGGAATTCAGCATCTACTTGATCTTCTTCTTAGGCCTCAACTGCAATGTCAAAACCAAATCATTGTCAGCTGAATGAAAGTGTCGACTAGTCGAGGAAATAGAGTGAAATTCCAAGTATTTGATGAGATTCACCTGGTTGCTGTGTCCACACTTCTTCTTGCGGCAGTTGACAGCACGAGGATGCAACCGAGCATAGCACCTTTAGATTTTTTTAGAAGGCATGCATTAGAAACAACTATCGGACGAGAAAGAAGAATAAGGAAAGTATGATGACAAATACAATATTATTAGCCAACAGTCGGATGAAAACAACTGACATAAATTTAGATATTAGCATGTTAAAAGAGAAAAGAATTTGTCTTGCTAGTGTCCATATACAAGCAAAGCCACTAGATTTGGTTCAGTGAATTTTTCATCCACTTTGAACAACGAGGAGCAACCGAACATCATTTTTGAAATGTTTGAAAAGGTGTGATACTAAAATTTTGGAAACCTTGCAAACAAAAAACTAAAACTTTAATCCCACAATCATTGATATTCAGCAATTCATCAACTGTGCGTGTAATAAAGCAACTTGGATGCAAAATGTCAACAATCGAAACCCATGAAGATGCTACAATATAAAGGTAAGTAAGACAAACAAATTGAAACAGACAGAGTAGAAGATATCATCTATGAGAAGAACAAAATAAAAATACAATCTTCACCCAAATAAAATGGTAGAGTATCCAGGATAATAGTAACACCAACTAAACATAGTAACAAAGTAACCAGGAAAACAATAACACCAACTGCCCCCCGGGATATCTCGAGTGAGAAAGGGTAGCGGATTAGTGGCTGAGGTCACAAGTTCAACCCCAACACCATGCAAAGCAAAGCTTGGTATTTGAGTGGAATAGGGTAAGGAGCGGGCCCATTACCACCAAGTTAAAAAGGCTGTGGTTGGTCCAAAGGATAGGCCACAGACGGATTTCTGAATTAACCCCCCCCCCAAAAAAAACACCAACTAAACATAGTATGTCTGCAATTGCGAGACAAGTTTAATGTTTATGAAATCATTTGAACACGACAAACTTTAGAGATGAAAAATTATGTCGCTAGTGTAGAGCAAAGCACAGAGATCCAAAGATGAAAATTAACATCAAGAATTTTAAAAGAAAGTAGTTTCTAACACTATGGGGTGGCGGCTTGATGCTGATGAGCATAGAGACTATGGGACGGTGGTGTAGCGAGAAGAAGAAAGTGTCAGGAGGAGGTTGTCGAAGAAAAAATAAAAGGAAAGAAAGAGACGAGCTAGGTCAAGGGTTGGTGGAAGTAGAGACAAAGAAAGGATTGTATAGGAATGGGACTCAAATGTTGGAAATTAGAGTCCACCCATATGAGATGCTCTAAAAGCTCATTACGGTAAATATAGCAATTTTAGTTATTACTATTGACCCTAATTTATTTGATAGTACACCTGCAAGTACGACTTAAAGATATACAAGAGACAGAACTTCCAAATTTTCCATGTTCTCTCCTCACACAATAAATTGGGTTTGGACCGTGACATAAGGGGTTACTCCAATTTACCATGACAACCAGCACGAACAAGTAATTTCATCCGCGCTTCATCCTAAATCATTTGCTTCCACTACATGAATAACCTAAGGTTCTCTTTACTCTCCTACTTTATATAGATTAATGTGTCAATGATTCTATCATTGGTAACAAAGCTATCGACTTATGTCACATAAGCAAATGGCATAAGATCATTATAGGTTTACTTACATAGATTAAACCCAGGTTATGTATTTTACCCTAATAGGCTTGTAAAAGCAAACCTTATAGGTGAATTCTAATTTCCAACATCCATTCACATATAATGGGAGTGCTCATCTGTAATGAAAGACATATTCTCATCTGATCCCACAATCAATCATAAGGGAAAGTAGATCATGGCACCAGCATTTTGTGGGAGCTAAAATGTTATACATCTGTATATAGCCTCTCATTGAGTGCAACCCTACACGGTGATCATAAATTATGCAACAACTCAAATCATATGAATAACATTTTGATATAATTTCAAAATTCCATGTGTTAATACAGCTTGTATTCACAATTATATCTCAAAAGTTATAACTGGAGCACTAGCGAACAAATTCCTGAGATTCTATCAATGATCCTCCTCTTCTCACGATCATCTTAACATTAAATGTTTTACATGCTATGACAGACCAAATCTGTGTTCATAGTCTTCTGTATACATACTGAGCTAACTTCAAACTAAGTCTCAAGTATTTGATTTGAATCACTAAGTGTACAAATTGTGAGCCATCATAAAGGCTCTGGCCTATCAGAAGAATATATTGAGGAAGGGGAAGTATCCAAATTGAAGTTCAACTTGGTCAATAAAAGCAGAAAATAAAGGACATTTAGAAACAACTGTAATAGTATTTGATTTCAAGTGTAGAATCTCTAGAACATGTTTAATATAAAGAGATACTCTTCCATTATTAATTAAGTGATTTACTTCTTTCCCTTTGGTTTTGATGACTTGTATTTAAATTCAAGAGCTAGAAACCTGAGAATATTCTTATATTTAATTGCCAAGGATACCATCTAAAGGCATATCAAACCAAATAATGGAGCACATTTCTTTTTCTGGGGGTGGTGTGGGGACAACGCCATGGAACGAATATTTGTATATCTAATGTTTAATCAACTTCTGTTATGAGAAATACTTTTACAACATGTTTTTCTGTCCCTTCTTCTCCTAAAGGCAAATATCCAAGATAACACGTGAACATACAACCATCTTACTCAAGCAATATCTCCTTTAATCCCACAAAATGTCCTCTCAACAATCCTTACACTGCTGAGCAGAATCCCAATCTAGAAATTTCAAATGATAGTTTATGATATTAAAACTGCATGTCAGATTCCCCATATACCAAAAGTGCAAAATATTAGCACTAATATCTTCATAAGCCCCCCACACACACACCCAAGAAAAAAGGCAACTTATAATTTTATCATGGAACCTACTTGCGGCATATCATCTTCTCCTGATTGTATTTCCTAGCCAAAGCCATCAAAGATGGCTCAATGATTCCACCACGAAGCCTCAGCACCAGATGTAAAGTTGATTCTGCATTTATTAAATACAAAAACAAATAATCATTAACTGTCACTTCAATTAAGGTGTGATAACTATTAAATACAAAAATGACAAAATAACCTAAGAGAATATTGAACCTTGATTAGTAAATTCTGTAATCTAGACCTCTCTATAGATTTCAACTCAACCAGCTTATTCTCATATTCATGAAGGAGGCAAAAAAATACACTGATTATACACAGCCAAAACTATCATGTATGTAAATATAGTACATCTTAAACCACCTTTTGCTTCTTAATGTGTTTAATTCTTCATATTTTGAAGTAGCTGAATGAAAAAAAAAATCATATTTTCAGCTAACAGAATACAATTACTGGTTTTTATTCTTTATTTCAGTTAATTTAAATTTTACAATTCGATTAATTGAACGTTAAATATGCTTCGCAACAACTAACCTTTCTGGATGTTGTAATCGGCCAAGGTGCGGCCATCCTCGAGCTGCTTACCAGCAAAAATCAGTCTTTGCTGGTCCGGTGGAATTCCTGAAGCACAGAAACACAAACTTAAGACAAAAACAATCATAAAATTTAGCAAATGAAGAAGCTTTATACATTCCAAAATACGATTTTCAGTACCTTCCTTGTCCTGGATCTTGGCCTTAACATTGTCGATTGTATCACTGGATTCAACTTCCAGAGTAATGGTTTTACCGGTAAGAGTTTTCACGAATATCTGCATTTTCGCCTTCTTCCTTGAGACTTAACGCATCTACGAAAAGCTAACAGAAAATTTATATGTAGGGTTTAGTGGTGACTGGGCTTTTGGGCCAAATTATGAGGACCCAAGATGATGGAACATTTACACAAAGCCACATAGCCGGACAAATTTATTGTTTACTTTTAGCTTGGTAATTTGGTTTAAGTGATTAGATAGACGATTATTTAGATTATTTTCTTTAATGATAATTAGTTTAATGGTAATTTGGTTTTAGCATGACCATAAACTATTCATCATTGTGGCTCCTATGAATTTCAAATCAAAGAATTTCAGAGAGTATAAAGTTAGTTCTACCCACTGCAAAATAATGAAAATATAATTACTTTAAGGTAATAATTATAAGGACAAACTGAATTACAATATGAAATCTCAAGTTAATTTACAATGCTCTTGCCTCTGAGCAGAGGAATTCAAATGTAGTCATCTAAGACATCAACATATATATTTATTGCCTTTCAACAAGTTTTTCTATACCGTCTGAATGGCAATGACAAAGTCAAGCATCAAAGTTAATCGAGACAAGACAATTATAATATAAGCTTTACAACATACATGCAATGACAAAGTTAAGCATCAAGCATCTTGTTTTTCGTGTTTGCTAAAACCAATTTGCTGGAAAATATTATGCTTAATAAGTGATTTTTATAGAATATTCAAATGAACATATGGAAGACAAATATGTAATGGTAGAGTTGTTTGCACGCGACAAAGACAAATTCGCATTCTAGAAAATAGACCTATTTGTTAATGTTGGGTGGGAAAGACATTTTCGTTACCTGTATTGTGTATATGAAATTGAATGACCTCCACACTTAAATAAATAGACCTTCAACATCTCAAACGATGAATAAAGCTAAATATTTTTTGAATGACAAATGAAAAGAAATCCATTTTCAAAACTTAGAATCTTGATCGAAGTAGATGACTTTGAACCCAAGATTGGTCATTCTAGTAGCAAAGACAAGAGCTCGATTACTATGCTCTTTCATTCTTAGGCTTAAGTGAGGAAGTCTCTCTGAAAGTTCAAACGCGATCTTGGCATTCATGATTGGGCCTAATAGCATAAGTGACCCTTGACGAAGATCCATCATGGAGTTGATCATGCTTGCCGGTCCACAAACAGCACCTGCCTGCGAAGATCAAACATAGGATGTTAAATCGATCAACGAGTTTAAGTTATATATATACTTCATCGACTTTAAAATTATATGGTTACATGTTGTAACATGAAATATGTCTTCTTTTTCTTCAAGAAAATCCCTATAGATTGTGTGATAGCCTTTCTATTTTAAACACATAAATTAAATAGAAATTAACATTATATAATATAAATAATACATAAATAAACACTTTAGAGTTCAAGAACTTGTACAACCGATGCTACAAAGATAGCCAATTCTATTATCAAAGAAATAAGGAAAGGGGCAACAATTTGGCACTAGATATTCGGAGGTGTAGAAAGAGCAGCTATGAGAAGTTGAAAAACTGTCATTTTTTACGATAGTTCGTGGAGGTTTCTACAGAAAGACTCCTAGGTTCTGGCACACAGATCACATTACAGATATCTCGGAGCATATCGATGGAATAAACGAAATACGAATAGTTAACATAATATGGTTATTTGGTCTTTAATGCCAATCAAACAATGAATCAACGTCTATTATGACCATCGAGACTTTCCAACTTGATACAAATGTGACTCGTGGATACTTCAACCATCAAAATGCAAGTTTAGACACCCTTTATAGGGTGCAACATCTTGAGTGTATATTCTCAAAGTGATGTATTTACATAGACAAATAAAATCAAAATATTTAGATATACAGTTTCAAAGTTGAGGTAGACTATATGCATTCTAAGTTTTAGTTTTTACAATATAACAACAACAACAACATACCCCAGTGCCTCAAAAGGCTCCCACTCATTGCGGGGTGAGGGGGGTCGGATGTACGCAGCCTAACCCCTATGTTTAAAAACATAAAGCGGCTGTTTCCAAATGACCCATGAGGAGCGTCGAAAGTTGCATTGACTAAATGCTACTTCACAAATGAAAAAAGCGCAGATAGTTTAAAGAGCCATTTTGTTTTATTCCATCATATTACAAGGCCAAAAAATAGTCAATCTTTGGCTCCATCGAGATTGATGGAAAATTAGTTTTTACAATATACCAATGTAAAATTTGACTTAGTGTTACCTGCAATTACATCAGCACCACCGCTTATATATTTTGAAATGCTATGAACTACGACATCGGCGCCCAATCTCGCCGGAGACAACACCATCGGAGCAAATGTGTTATCCACCACCACAACTACTCCCTGATCGTGCGCTATCCTGCACAACGCCGGAATATCGGAAACCATCAACGTAGGATTAGAAATTGACTCAAAGTACAACACCTTCGTTCTCCCTTCCTCAATTGCTTCCTTGACCAAATTCAAATCCCTAATATTCGCTATATTACACGCCTTCGGCAAAAAATGCGAGAGCAGAGCATATGTCCCGCCGTACAACGAACGCGAAGACACTATGTGATCGCCGGAGCTGCAAAACTGGAGCAGCACCGATGAGATCGCCGACATACCCGACGACGTGCAGTAAGCAGCCTCCGTTCCCTCGAGAGCCGCCACGAGGCGGCTAAATTTGAGGACAGTTGGATTGAAGTGACGGCTATAGATGAAGAAATCGCGGTCAGGTCCGAGTTCGCCGGCGAACATGCGGCTTAAATTCTCCAGCCCCGTCACGGTGAAGGTGATGGAGGCTTCGATGGACATGTTAACGCCGCCGTGCTCGCCGAATTGATGCCGGACATTTGCTAACGCCGCCGCGGGATCCTCTGGTATGAGGTGGTGATTCATCGGTTTTTCAGCCGGGATGAAGTCGTTAGCCGGTGTCTAAAACGACGACGTTTTGGTCTAAGTTACCCGCCATAAGTATAAGGTGAAGTCACTTGATTTTGCTGAAAGATAAAAGGCGATCGTTTCCCGCTAAAAGATTGAATAATTGCACGGGACAAGAAGGCATTATATAGGAACATTTTATAATTTTCGCTAAATATTATTATATAATACTATATAATTTATAACTTTTATATAATATTTATATATTTTATTTATACAATTTGTTTACATCGTTTGTAGAATTTGTTATATCATTTAAAGTGTTTGTATGTTTCGCTATATAATTTGATTTATGCACAACTTTTGTATAATCGTGCATAACGTTTGTATAAATCGTGCGAATTATACAAAACTTAAATTGTAATTACAACTAGATATTTGTCATAAATCATAATTAGTTCAAACTATAACTATATGAACTAATTAACTCGTATATATTTATTTATCCACATAATTTTTTCTATATAATTCTCACATGTAATATATGGTAGATTGCATGATTGTTTGGTACCCACAATTACAATTTTGCATAGTTAATATAAAGAATTTTTATTATTCAACCAAACTTGCAAAGAATTTTGTTTTCCTAAATTAACTCTCATGTTGCAATAGGCCCATTTGGAAAAGAACTAACTCTATGACAACGAATTTAATTAATGAACATTCAGTCATTAATATGTTATTTATTTAATTTATTATATATTGTACTCTCTAATTTTATTTTGTATCAAACTATTTATTTATTAATCAATCAACATCTTTCTATATTTATAAGCTATTTGACTTTAAACTTCTTGTTTTATGCTTAATGATATGTTGTAAATTTACATTTAAAATCATAAATTCAAAAATTTTCAAGTGTGTTATTCAATTATGTGTAATTGAACTCTTGGAGCATATATACTAGTGGTCCTATATTAATTTGGCATATGGATATATATAGCCATCAACAACAATAACAACAACATTGCCTCAAAGGCTCCCGCCCATTACGGGGTAACGGGGGTCGGATGTACGCAGTCTGACTCCTATGTTTAAAAACATAGCGCGACTGTTTCCGAATGATCCATGATGAGCATCGAAAGTTGCATTGACTAACTGCTATATCACAATTGAAAGAAGCGCATACAGTTTAAAGAGTCATTTTGTTTTATTCCATCATACCCCAAAGCCAAAAAATAGTGAATCTTTGGCTCCATCCAAAATTGATGGAAAGATATATATAGCCATCAATGGTTAGAATTTAGAGAGTCCCAAATTAGGCATACGGTGGGCCCTTTCTTCATCTCAACCCGTTTAGAACGAAGCTTTGAAAAATTAGTAATGGATACAATTTTAAAATTAAACGTTAAAATTTTTTATATGAAATGATATACGTACCATATCTTTCTCAATATATGCAGAAATTTTGATCGCCTAGCATATGAGCATTTTAATCGAAGTAAAATAATGCTCATAAGGGTCTTTTTGTTTCATCCAAGCATATTGCGAATGTACCCAAATTCTTCAATACATTTAAGTAGTAGGACTCCTTTTAAAAATCCCGCGTCTAGCAGGAGCTTTACAATAAGACAGTTGCATTCTTTGGCTCCATACGGAATTTCTGCTCCAGCACGTTCATCTTCATGAATTGACTTTTGCAAATCACTAGCCATAATATTAATTTTGAAAATTGCAATTAAGGCTTATTGTATGGAGTTTAAATAAATAGATTGAGTAGCTAGAAGTTAAAGAACTTAAATTGTATGGGTGGTCCACCCCATGTGATTCACTGAATGGACATTATGCAATGTAAATGCAGATTAGTCGAGTTTCAATACGTCTATCAGACATCAAATAAAAAACCCCACCCCCACCCTCGCTCTCCCCCTCCCTACCAAATGAGATTATTACGACCTCCGTTTCAAATAAGTTTTCCTATTTCCGTGATTTTTCATATTTCTCTTATAAATATTATTGTAAATTGTATCATTTTAAAGTAGTTTTCAAATATGTTTTAGTCTTATTTCAAAAGAGCAATCCGACTTGTGAAAATCACTCTTTGACTAATATACATAGGCTAGTTTTTTAGAGAATTTTTTAATTAAACCAAAAAAAATCGATTAGCAGTCCAAATCTGATAGATTTAAGAGTGACTAACAGTGAATGCTCGATAACAAAAGTGCAAAACAAACTCGATTCAACTTTGCTTGAGTTTGATTTCTCTTAGAAATGATGGAAAGTCGTCATTACTACTAGGAATGACTTTCTCTTTCACTACTTCATTCTTTCCATATCTATCTCTTTTGTTCTTAGTTACTCATCAAATGACACTCAATTCTATAAGCTTTTCCTCCTCTTAGCAACTATGAGCTCCTGGGAAGTTGGAATGATAAAAAACAAACTATTTAACTGCTCTTAGTTAAAAAAAATTGCTCAAATTTAAGATAAAAAACAAACTATTTAACTCCTAAATTCAATAACAACAACAACATTACCCCAATGCGTCAAAGGCTCCCGCCCATTGCGAGGTAAAGGGAGGTCGGATGTACGCAGCCTGACACCTATGTTTAAAAACATAGCGTGACTGTTTCCAGATGACCTATAATGAGCGTCGAAAGTTGCATTGACTAACTACTACTTCACAATTGAAAGAAGCGCAAATAGTTTAAAGAGTTATTTTGCTTTATTCTATCATACCCCAAAGCCAAAAAATAGTGAATCTTTGGCTCCATCCAAAATTGATGGATCAACTCTTAAATTCAATGTGTATCACATAAATTAAGACCGAAAAAAAATATTTATTTTTACACATAAATTTATGTCTAAAATTAAATTTTGGTTTCAAATGAACCTAGTAACATTACTCTACATGCACTTTTATCTCTTGTTGAAGAAGTACTTGTTAACTTATTGTTGTGCCAAACGCTAGTTATAGTACAAAGGTGTAAAGTCCTTCAAGCTAGTTGAAATTAATTAAACCCAAATATGACAAAATGAAGAATTAACAAGCTAGAAGGGACAAAGTTGCATCAATATATCTTGTTTTAATAAAAATAATAAAGGAGCAATATTTTTGCCTTATAATATAATTGGTGGCATTCATTACTTTATTTCAAATTGCTAATTTAATATAACTTTTTGATTGATTGATTAAAGGAATTTGTATACTTTTATATTTTCTCCGTCTCATATTATAAAAGGCATTTTTTAAATAAATATTTATCTCATATTATAAAGACACTTACTCAATTAAAATATAATTAATCATTTTTTTCATTTTACCCCAGCATTAATTAGTATATTAATGAGTTTTTTCTAACATAATTTAATGTACATTGATATAAATAAAAGGTAAAATGGTAAAATCTACTAATATATTAATAATTTTTTAATAATCGCATAAAATAAAAAATACCGTTATATATCAGGACGGAAGTAGTACCATTTATTTATGCAAGAGAAAAGGGTAACATTTTTCTGGTAGGCATCGTATATAATTACTAACAGAAATTACAATCAGCCAATCCAATTATGTAACAATAAATGATCAATTAATTAATTAGGATATTTATTACTCAATCTTAGTCATAGAAGAAGTTTTTTTAGTGCAAATTAATGAGAATTTATGCCATAGAATATAATTTTTTATTTATTACTCATCGAATTAAGTCGTTGAAAAGATATTGATGGAAAATAAATTCTCATTAAAATAGTGAAAAACTTTTTTAATTTTTTCATATGAAAATATTATTATTATTACTTTCCTCGTCGACTCGATCAAATATATCTGAGAGTAATCATTAAAATTTTTGAGTGACAAAATAGTAATTTTTAATAGTGTGATACCAAGTAAGGCCAATATGCATGCAAATCGGGATAAAATTAGCCCTCGTGGGCACGCCCTCTTTGGGGCCGTTTGGTCTAATCGAAGTCAACCAAATCCCGTGGAATACAAGATGAAGAATGAAAGCGACAGCTTTTTTGTAGATGTTCGACTTGCATGTGTTAAACATATAGCTACGTTATCTCCGGATTTCACCCTAAACCAAGAATTTTGACTTGCCAGAAGAGCCGACATACAAATAAGGAATCTATTTTAACATAAAATTTTTTGATAATACAAGATGCTTTAAAAAATTATTTTCCAAGAATTCTTTTAAACCTAGTGGAAAAATTATTTTCGAAGAAAATATGAGTTTATATTCTATGTACGATAAAATATGTACGCTATTAAATCACTTACTCGATAATTACATTTGAAATTCTTGATAAACACTAGTAAAATGGAAATTAGCACGTCAAAATTCAGTGGTGGTCAATTTTTTTTTATATGATTGCAAATGTTGAAAGACTTTTAACAATAGATAAATTTATTCAATTAATATCCCACTTGTGGGATATCACTGGGTATGTTATTGTTGTTGAGAAAAAATGAATAACAATTTAATATTTAATTTTTTTTTAACAATTTAATATTTAGTTTTTTTTTTGAGAAAAAATGAATAACAATTTATTCTTATAGTAGTAAAGTAATTTTCTTAATGGAAAATCTAACAAGAAGAGTGCAAAAACCGAATAAAAAAAAAGTCATCCAGTTTTTTTATGGTTTTACAAAAAAATTATTGAGTTATTGGTTTGATTTTGATTTTAGTATTGGGTAGTTCGATAACTCATTAAAACTATAATAATTTACTATTTCATCCCTTTATAAATATTAAATATTACTAATAATTTAGTATCACTTGATGCTAAATCGATACACATATATATTTGCTTAATTTTCAATATATAACTCTTTTGTTGAAAAGTA
This sequence comes from Solanum ossicruentum, assembly GCA_025774065.1. Lineage (NCBI taxonomy): Eukaryota > Viridiplantae > Streptophyta > Magnoliopsida > Solanales > Solanaceae > Solanum > Solanum ossicruentum. Next base: position 2,810,146 of record JAOTQR010000100.1, on the reverse strand, counting down.
AATTAAAATATAAAGTCAAATATTGCATATTATAAGTTTAGATGCTTAATTGATTTGATTGTTTTACTGTATCTCATCTCGTTGCGTCAAATTATTATAAAATTCATATATTTATTTTATGAATATTTTCTTATCGAGTAAATCAAAAACTAAACCGTTAAGGATAAAAAATTAATAAATTAAAACCAATAAAAATTATCTTATTAATTTAATATATACAAAAAAAAATCAAAAAATTAAATCAATAACACTAAATTAAACGAAATCGATCAATGCACGTCCCTCAAAAATTTAATCAGAAAGTAGTGACAGCTTTTGGTGTGAGTCACTTAAAAACAAAAGTAATTTTGTCTTTTGTTTTTCTTGGATAAATCATAGTCCTTATCTTCATCACACGTTAAATGTACATGTCCACGTCAGCATAAGTACCCGGATCCGTATTCGTATTTGTACATTGGCACGGGTCGACACGTCATCATCCCGTATTCGTACTGTACCTTTCGTACGGGTCGCCATGTCAGCAGTAGAAAGCCCGATCCGATAATACGTAAAATTGAAATAGTAAAAAGGAAAAAAAATTAAATAAAGAAGAAACCAAAAATAAATATTATTTCTGAATAATATCGAACGAAACCTAATATAATTTCGTTTTTTTCAAAACAGTTCATCAAGTGAGAACTCAAACTGGTTTTCCGATTAGAGTTCCGGTGGTGTCCGATGTCCGGCGGTCAGAAAAGTTACTCGGTGAATCCGAACGATTACAAGCTTCTAGAAGAAGTTGGATATGGAGCAAGTGCTACTGTGTATAGAACGATCTATATACCCTCCAATGAAGTTGTAGCAGTAAAGTGTTTGGATCTCGATCGCTGTAACAGCAATCTGGTTTGTTCTTATCTCTTTGAGGTTCATTGAAACTGGAAAACAGTGTATTTTTAGGTTATTAAACAAAAAATTAGATGTAATTATGTTGTTTAATTATGTGGGATTGAGTTTGAATGTGACTTGACTTGATTTGACTCTAAGGTAGATTTAGTTGTTTATAGAAGGTAGAATCGATCCCATTGTTCGAAGCTCAGATCATCTGAAATGAAAAATTTCATATGGGAATAGACTGCATCTACTCCGGAATCAAGCGTATCGTGGATCTGCCTCCGAATTGATTTTCATTTAGTTGATGTTTTGCTATATGATTTTGTGTAGATATGGAAAAGTGTATTGGAGTGGATTGGGTTGCAACTTTGTGTATTGAGATCATAGAGTTGAATGGAAGCTTTGTTCTTTTCTGATTTGGGGGAAATGAGGGCTAGAAGTTTTTGGTCTTGAATTATGGTTTGCTTCTTAGCTTTGGCTAAAAAATGTTATCAACTTTGTAGTGTGTCATTCCTTGCAAGCGGTTAAAGTAACAAGCTTCATTTCGTAAGAGTTCCAAGTGATAACTATTTGTTGAATCACGAAATTTGCGTGATTGTGGTTGTCGTATTAACTTATGTGCTGGCATAGATCTACTTTTGGAATAGTATACAAAGTGCACGAGAACCACAACTTCGGGGAATTAAATACGACAGATTTTGAAAGATAGTTTATTTAACTATCGCATATCTAAAGTGGTTGGAGCTGCTAATATTTGCAGGTTTGGATGTTATCTATTTTTCCCTTGAAATCTTTTGGAAGATTCAGGTTTACTATGCCTACCTGAACAATGTTAAATTTAATCTCCAATGTTCTCTTCGAGTTCAATAGATATAATCTTCAGCGAAACCTCTTGAGTAATACAGCTCAGTTTTTTTCTCTCCATGAAGATGTCTTAGACAAATAAGTTCTTTGGATTTAGCCTTTTTTGTCTTCAGGGCCGGTATCTTCAAACATTATAGAAGTTCCCTTTAGAATTGGTATCTTCAATAAAAAAATCCCATGCTATGAACTGTCATTATAAATAACTGAAATTCCCATGTTTTGACATGGCTAGGTTAAAAATAATCACAATAGAGATCTTCATCAGCTTCATGTTGTCCTCCAATTTTAGCACAAGTAACACATTTAAAAAATCCATCCCTCCCATTATAAATAACTGAAATTCCCATGTTTTGACATGGCTAGGTTAAAAATAATCACAATAGAGATCTTCATCAGCTTCATGTTGTCCTCCAATTTTAGCACAAGTAACACATTTAAAAAATCATTCCTCCCAACAATTTTATAGAGTCTATCTGTTATAAAAATATACTGCCATTGAGTAAAAAAATAAATTGGGCCTGCTTGTGATTTTTATTTAGCTTGGATGTGTTGAAAAGGTGACATTTTTATTAGTTCTGAATAATTCATTTGGGAGGTTACATCAGTTGGACCAAGAATACTCATAAACTTAGGTATAATTTGGGTTAAATATCTGCAAAATCCATTTTCCTTGTTCAACTTCACAATATCATAACATGAATTCTTGATTCTTTTTTTTTTTGTGATATTACAGTTTATAGAATCTTTACATAGATAGTCAGGATTTACCCTTTTTTTTTGGGATGTATTCAGGAAAAATGCTTGTGCTATTATGTGTATAGTAATACTTATCATTTCAAACAAAGAAAAATATACTTGATCCTCTTTATGATATATTGCAAGTTAGATTCTATGTAATCTACTTTCGATGTTCACATTTGGACTCTTATCCATACTCAATTATGAAACTACAGTTGGACCTCCTCCCTGTGACACTTCAAGCTATTGCTTGGTACAAAAGTGCAAAAAAGGGTATGCCCTTGTTACACTTGGATGTAGTTGCAAATTTCTGTTGGTGGTATCACCGTTCATACGTGTGCATTGGCAGATAATCACTTGATCCAGGGTTCTCTTAATCTTTTCTTGTTTTGGGTGGGAAGGTTGAATATGTGTAGGTAACAGAGTAATTGTGTGTTTGTGAAAAATATTAGGGATGTTGGTTATCTTAGTTGGACGATGCTTTCAAACCTCTATCTTAAAGGCAGAATCTGGAATAACTTCAACTGGGCTAAATAACCTTTTTTACAAGTTTGTTATTTTAAAGTTAAAAAGAAGCTTGCCAAATTGCAACTTCTACATACAATTACAAATGAAAAATTCTAATGAGACTGATTTTATATATAGGTTCATACAGAGATTTCCTTTCCATCATCTTAAGAAATAGGCTGCATGATATATGTGGTATTTAATTTTAAACCTTTGCATTCCATGTCACAACAACAACCACATTTGTGCCTCTTGGTACTTGAACCCCTCCCCCTACCAAAAAGAAAGAGAAGATTATCAGATTTTCAATCTCGGATGGAGCCAAAAATTGACTATTTTTTGGCCTTGGAGTATGATGGAATAAAGCAAAATGGCTCTTTAAACTATCTGCGCTTTTTTTATTT
>JAOTQR010000100.1:2787761-2806663 GCA_025774065.1 Solanum ossicruentum | reverse complement strand
TTAGGCTGCATACATCCGACCCCCCTTCACCCCGCAATGAGCGGGAGCCTTTTGAGGCACTGGGGTATGTTGTTGTTTGAGGCATTATAGACACTTGTGGTCGGGTCCTTCCCCGGTCCCTGTGCATAGCAGGAGCTTTGTGCGCCGGACTTGCCCTTGTTGTACTTTTCCCTGACTTTAGCTTCTTTGTTGTTGGACACACTTTTTGCCTTTCATATATTGACTACAAATGCAATTACACCATTTTGCCTTTTTGAGTAAGCACTGGTTGTCATGTTAACCCAATCTTGTAAATTACAATTTTATTTGTGTAGTCTTTTCTCTAGATGTTTTTTTTAACAAATTATACTTTTTCGCAGGATGATATTCGTAGGGAAGCTCAAACAATGAGTTTAATTGGCCATCCAAACTTAATAAAAGCATTTTGTTCATTCGTTGTCGATCACTACCTTTGGGTGGTGATGCCCTTCATGGATGAGGGTTCTTGTCTGCACCTCATGAAGATAGCATATCCAGATGGATTTGAGGAGGCTGTTATTGGTTCTATCTTGAAAGAAACTCTTAAGGCTTTGGAATATCTCCATCAACATGGGCACATTCATCGAGATGTTAAGGTTTTTATTAGTTCATTCCTGATGCTGTTCCTCAACTGGTGATATTTGTGTTTGTTCTCTGACATTTGGTGTCACTCCAGGCTGGGAATATATTGCTGGACAGTAATGGGGTAGTAAAGCTTGCCGACTTTGGTGTTTCTGCATGCATGTTTGACAGTGGTGACAGGCAGCGCTCTAGGAATACCTTTACAGGAACTCCATGCTGGTGAGTATATAAGCATCTTACTGCTTGTTTCTCCATCTGTCTTCATTTCTTTGAATGTATTTGTTTTTCTCATTGTTGTTTCTACTGAGTTTGTAGGATGGCACCAGAAGTTTTGCAGCCTGGAACTGGATATGATTTCAAGTGAGTTTCTTTCACTGTATAAACTATGGTTAAAATCTTACATTTTGTTCGACCAAGTATAACATTTGTGTGGATATGTCTACCAAAATATATATTGGTTTATGGTTTCAGAGACCATTTCTGGTAACTACCAGGAGTGCTTTACATTTTTAGAGGCATGAATTTTTCATCATCCATCTACAGGGCTGACATCTGGTCATTTGGAATAACTGCCTTAGAGCTGGCTCACGGTCATGCACCATTTTCGAAGTACCCTCCAATGAAGGTATGTAGTCATTTTCAAGAATAATAATTTAGTTATATGGTGGATAATATGGAAGGAAAGGAACTCGAGATATTTTGAGCACACTAGCAATCCTATTCAGAAAATTAGGATGAATTGTGTTAGTCTAGTCTACTTTTGGTGTGAAAAAACATGTAGGGAGGGATAGGAGAACTGGTAGATTTTATGGGTAAAGTGAAAGTTTTTGAGAGGGCGGAAGGTATAAGTTTTTGTATAGGTTGCCCCTATACTTTTGTTTGTAAAGATCACAACTCAGTGTCTTTTGTAGCTGAGTTTTATTGCTAATACAAGTTATCAATTTTTTTTTTTTTAAATTTAGCTATATGCTTTGTATATGTGTTACATGAACATAGAGACCTTGACTCTCCTGTGATAGGTTCTGCTGATGACCATAAACAGTGCTCCTCCTGGACTTGATTATGACCGTGATAAGAAATTCTCAAAGGTAGTCTTTTTAGCTTGCGCTGGTTGATTTAGATGATGGATATATTTTGATGATTTTGCTCTAGAGTATGGTTCAATGCTTGTGTTATTTTCATTTATGAAATCCAAAACTTTTCAATTCTTTAACAGTCATTCAAGGAAATGGTTGCAATGTGCTTGGTGAAAGATCAAACTAAAAGGCCAACTGCTGAAAAATTGTTGAAGCAGTCTTTTTTCAAAAAAGTTAAGCCTCCAGAGCTTTCTATAAAGAAACTGTTCGCCGACTTACCATCACTAGGGAGTCGAGTAAAAATTCTCCAGGTATCTCATTATAGGTCTGTTCTAAGTTTTTTCCTGTTTAGCATCGTTTAACTTTTCCTTGACAAAACTACTGCAGCTTAAAGATGCTGCACAACTAGCCTCGAAGAAAATGCCTTCATCCGAGCAGGAAGCAATATCACAGGTTTGAGGCAATTATTATTTTTTCCTGAGGAACTGCTTGAGGCAATTGTTTATTGATGGCATTTTGTTGCGCCATGTTGTTCTCAACTTCCCTTTAAGGGGAGATCTGCTACTTTGCTTCTCTTTGTAAAGCTCTGTTGAAGCTTGTCTTTTGGTACTTTTCTGCCTTTTAATCTAAACTGTCTTCAATTTCTCGTGTTTATATCAAACTTGATTTTACCGAGAAAGGCACTCTTCAGTTCCCTGCATTTATTTGTTGTCTGAAGCTTAATTCCTGTTCTTTTGATATATGTTCTTGGCTGAAATGGTTGCATATGCGTATTCTGCCTAAGCTTAGGGCGCTTCCTAACATAAATAGCAAATAAATTTTCCTTTTGGTGTCGTTTGCTTTTGTCTACTAGAAATTTTATCTTAATAATTTTTGTATAAGTGGCTCCTAAAATTGAATGTAAACAGAATGATCAACTTCTTTGATATTTGTTCTGTTCTAATATCTTGTTTGCTCTTTTCAGAGTGAATATCAACGAGGTGTTAGTGCCTGGAACTTTGATCTGGAGGATTTAAAGCTTCAAGCTTCAATGGTATGTACCTGAAAAGGCATTTATAAAGTGAGAAATAATTTCAACTTTTTCTGTGTGTTTTTCCTAAACTTGAAAAAGAAAAACTGATTTCACTTTCACTGTGGCAGGTGCAAGATGATGACGAAATACTGGAGATTAGGGAAGAAGATGAAAGCATAAAAGCAACTGTGAACTACAAGGTCCTTAGCAATGTTATTTTATGCAGTTTTTCGATATATTTTCATCTTGTACTTGTCAAAAGAAAAAAAAACTTTTGAGCTATATTTTCAAGTTTATTCATCTACAATAAATAATAATACATTCTTGGATTTTTCAAGATCTAATTTAGCTCTTAGTATCTCTGGGATGAGACTGTTTGTATATTGGCAGGAGAATTCAGTTTCTGCTTCAAATGCTGGAAAATCATCCTTAAAACAAGATATCATTTCCAGGTATATACGACTCTATTCCTTTTCAGCGACTTTGGAAAGTACCGTTGTATTTATTCCATGTTACACAGTTAGGCAGGGACAATGAATTATGAGTCAGTCACTTGTAATTTACAAATCATAGGAGAAATACCAAGTTGGTGTCTGATGTTCTTGTTGCATTAATTAGCAGTGAGTAAATTGGATCATGATTTGAAAATAAAGTATTAATGAGCTCGAGTTCTTTAAGCTTAATGAAGTGAACCGATAAACGATCTGTGTTTTCATTAAAAGTTTGTTCTAGGGGTTCATATCTTCTATTCTCGACGATAATTATTTTTCTCAAAGGCAGCATAAGCATGTCTGTCTCCAGGAGAAAATATAAACAAGGTTTTGTCATCAACATCAAATATGATAGATTGGGTATCGTATGAGAAACACTACCATTTTATATATATATCATTATAAGTATTTTCATGTCGATAATTTTTTATCGAATTTTCCCTCAATACTTTCTGTTCTCAGTGAGCAAGCAAGTGTTGGTGAATTAGCTGAATGCCAGAGAAAGAAGGGAGAAAATTTGAAATGTAATAAATTAGATTCTGACCGTCAGGAGGAAGGTGGACTGAAGAAGAATTTATCAAAAACAGAGCTGCCACCCCTTACTTCAGACAAAGATGCAGTGCAAGCCAAGAGTAAATGTCAAACAGAAAAAGCTTGTCGAAGTCAGAGTGGACCACTTATGCCAGGTGTTGAGCTAAGTCATTCAGCATCAGAAAGAGTTGGCAACTTTGAAAGGTCTTATACTGTTTTGTTTGATCTACTGTATCATGTGTTTCCCAAGGCAATTTTAAATCTAATGATTCCCAAACAAATTGTTGTTTCGATCAGTTCATGTAATCAGGTGTTATGCTGAAAGAAATTTATCAAATTACCTTGTGCCGAAAGCTTTCCAAATCATAAGCTCGAAATTGGTCTTTTTACCATCTTTCTTGTCAGTTGATCTAATACTTTATCAGATAATTACTCCATTTACTTTGAAGAGAAAAAAAGAATTCCAACAGATAAAGAATTCTGTCTATGTTTAGCGCTTTGGTAACTTATTAACGAGGCTAATCTTGAGACTAGGGATTAGTTCAATAAGATGTTATCTGTTGTGTTTACTCACTGGTTTGTGCGTAGCGAAGTATGATAAGTTGTTAATGGATGCTTTTTATTTACACTTTTGCTACGTGTTATCTAAATGAGAACTTCGCCTCATGTAACTTGTGCTTCTGCAGCAGAAGTAAGATTGAAAACCAACAAGCCGAAAAAGCTCATCAAGTACGAAGGGCACCCAGCTTTAGTGGCCCTCTAATGCTTCCAAACCGAGCTTCAGCAAATAGTAAATCAGCCCCAATTAACTCATCTGGGGGTATTAACGCATTCCACACAAGCTCTTTTCCTAAAATTGTTTTATTGTGTATTACAGGGGTAGTCTCTATCCAGTCACATGTCAACTGAAGCTGGACTCTGCTTTATGCTAATAATTAGTACTTTCTTTCCAGGATTCAAAGATTCTTCGGATGACAAGTCCACCGCCAACTTGGTTCAAATAAAAGGGAGGTTTTCTGTGACATCAGAAAATGTAGATCTTGTAAAGGTATGTCATTTCTGTTAAAACACTACGTATGCTAGGATATCGCATCATGTACAGTTCCTCTGCAATTTTGTCAAGTAAGCTGTGTAGTGTTGCCTATATTTTAGCATAAGACAATCTACGTCCTTTACTATCCTTGACATAAGATCCATTTGATCTCCAGGGATCACAATTGAGGAAGACTGCTAGCGTTGGAGACTGGATATTGGAATCTAAACTGATGGTTTGTGAATTGGTCCTTCCTTTAAAACCATGGCTAAATGATATGAGAAATTTTAAATTTCCCTTCCTCATATCAAAGTTGCATTTTTGTTAAACAAATTTCAAAATAGAAGAAATAGAATTAATGGATCTAATGGTAGGATATTGCCCATCAATTTTCAGCCTCCCAGTCGAATACCAAAGGAGCTTGGGCTTGATAATATTCCTGCCTCAGTTCTGATGCCTCACCTACAAAATCTTCTTCAACAAACATCAATCCAACAGGTAATGTTTCAAGTTTGTGGCAGGAATATAAGAGTACTTCCTTGGTACGCGTTCCTTTATTAAAAAACAGAAGAACAAAAAGTCCCTTGTCCATTTTTTTGTAGTCTCTCTATTTCTACTTATTGGAAAAAGAATCTCTCCTTATTTCTACTGTTTTCTATTACCAGGATCTAATTGTGAATCTGTTGAATAGCTTGCAACTATCTGAGGCAGGAGATGGTGAGTAAACATCTAAAGACATGTCTAATCTTATTGTGTAGAGAACATGTATTCTAATGGTTATATGTTTTCTGCAATACTCTGAATTTCTTGGTTTATCTCAGCTCAGCAACATGGGAAGTCATCTCCACAGTGTGTTCCAGAGAATAATGGAAGTGTAAGTACATTATGTCTTCATTTTACCATATGCTTTTCGGAAGAGTCTGTAGAAACTGTTAAGTCCTTTAAAAATGCCAAAACACTGAAATTGATTTCTTTTAAGTTTATTGTGCTCATGTTCAAGATTTTCCATCTCATGTCGCAGGATAGCGGTACTATCCAGTAGTTAGTTTTCTAGCTAAAAGCTTTCTTGTTTTATATAATGATCTATAGATGTCCTATCTCGTGCTTTTGTAACTATACTCCTATGAATATACCCAAGGAGCATGCACTCCTAATTATTTGGATAATTTCCTTGTACTCGCGACGTATCCCATTCAAGGCAACGGAATGATTTTGGTCGTGTGCAACTCGTACTATCTTTCCTGCCCCCCTTTGTTTTATTAGAGTTTTCCACCCATTCTTTTCCTTATCTTTTCCCTTTGAAAATATTTCTTTTGCATCCTAAACCCAACTAGATGTTTGCAAACAGATATAGTCATCCGATTTCCTTTTATGATATCTAAATAGTAAAAGTAAACAAGGAAGATAAACTTTAGCAGTATTAGATAATCTGTTTACCGTCTACTTGTTAATGATAAGCCTGGCTTAACTTGTTAACTGCCTATCTCATATTTCAAGTTTCTTTCAATGAAATTCATTCTGCTTACAAATGAACATATTTAGACCGCCATTATTAGAAATGACAAGCAGAGAAGCCATTTTACTAGTAATGTCAATGCATTGCAGTACATAGCATGATGTATCATTTGAGTCTGTTGTCACGTTCATCTTCATCTACATTTCAGAGTTTCGTCTGTTTTTACAGGTTGATGGAGCTGTTTCAGAGAGGGAGCGCATGCTGCTACTTAAAATATCCGAGCTTCAAGCTAGGTGAGTTAGCATGGACTCAGATCAACTTGCTGTCATGCTTCTCTTTTATACAGATCGTTGCTTAAACTGATCTTACCTTAATTGTGCAGGATGAGTAGCTTGACGGACGAATTAATTACTGAAAAGCTTAAATACATGCAGGTGAATGCCTAATCAATTTCTTTAATGCAAATAGGTCATCTAACTTTTCAAGTGGATAGAAAATAATGAGATTAACTATAAGAGAGACTACAAACTAAAGTCTATCAGGTTAGGATCACCAGTTGCATTCTCTCTGCGCAAACCTCCAAAAAACAAAAGTTTTATGGAAAAATGAAGTCTCAGAGGGATGGGATAAAGGTTTCTTCATGGTATCTTATTGTGTTCTCATTTCATAACATGATTTTCTACTGCTGCCAGTTGCAACAGCGGCTAAATGCCATGTCAAGTCAGGGGGAAGATTGGGACAGGTCTTGATGCCGAAAGATCTTGAAGTATTAACAATGTGTATATTCAGGTTTCTCTTTGATGTTTACTACCGCCAGAGTTTTATATGCTTTAATCCAAGTTGAATCCCCAATTTAGACACATTCATTTGGTTGTGTAGATTGATTTATATAGGATGGAGCAGATTTCACTATTCGTATGGCTGGAAAAATTCGTGGATGAATAGAAGCTCAATGTGGAATAATCTAGCTCCAACTGATGAGTAAACAAGATCATCAGTTTGTAGAGAATTTCTTCATTTATTTGGTGAGTGCGAGCTGAAAACAAGCAGTCCTTGTCTCCACTCCAGTCCCAGAAGTTTACTTTTATTTTTGCTGGAAAATACGATAGTCCTTCCGATGCACCAGACATGGTTCCTTGCTCTTGGTTGGTCTCCCCTAAGGTGGGGGCCGAGCTGCTGAGGGTTCTGGGGCGAAATCTACTTTGTTCTGGCCTAATGTATTTTTTTATCTTGCAATATGAATGCACCATTAAGCTATAATTTTGTTCATATGTATACCTAATAACACCAACAGATGCTTATAGCAGTCATATTAAATCGTTCGTCGAAGTATCAAAGCCATATTTTTCACCTTGTATTTTGCTAGATACTGCAGTAGTACGATTGTTTTGGGTAAAATTATGTATTATTACACTTATCTATTTCAAGCTTTGTATTCCCTCTGTTTATCTTTACTTGGTCCCTGTACTATTTTGAGATGTTCAACAATACTTGTTCATTTTATGAAATCAAGAATAAATTTCTCTTAAGTTTCTATTTTATTTTATCATTAATTATAGTCATTTTCTATTACATTTGTCAAGACAATGTATTTATTACTCTCTCTGTCCATTTTTACTTGTTCTAACTTGACATAAGGATAAAAAAATAGTAAGTGATAGGTAATTTTACAATACATAATCGATCGGATTAGACAGATATCCTTTTAACATAGGTAATCGAAAGGATTTCGGAGACCCACCAAAGTATGAAAGTCAGGATCTTTCAAAAAATGAATTCCTATTCAAAGAGCGTATAATCGCATGGATAAGCTTACACTAACCCGTCAATTTGGGATTCAAATTAGAGAATTTCCTTATTGGGAAGGATTTGGAATGGCATAATATTGATTCATACAGAAGAAAAGGTTCTCTATTGATTCAAACACTGTACCTATGAGATAGGGATCGAGGAAAGGGAAAAACCAAAGATTTCACATATTACTTTTATCAATCTGATTTATTTCGTACCTTTCGTTCAATGAGAAAATGGGTTAGCCATACACTTCACATGTTTCTAGCGATTCACATGGCATCATCAAATGATACAAGTCTTAGATAAGAATCTACAACGCACTAGAACGCCCTTGTTGATGATCCTTTACTCCGACAACATCTAGGGTCCCTCAAACAATGTGATATCTCACACCGGGTAAATCTTTAACCCTTCTCCCTCCTACTAAGACTACATAATGTTCTTTTGAATTATGGCCGTATAATAAAAAGTCATAGTAAATCCAGTAGCTACTTGTACTAAAAAATAAGTAAGCATAATTCCCCCTAAACAATAAAATATATTGACGAGGGAGGAACATATTTACTAATTATATCATCTGCAATTGCTTGAATCTCGAGAGTTCTTCAAACCAATCCTATACTTTATTGAGATAGGCGGAACTCCCCCTTTGAGAACCGTATATGAGACTTTCATCTCGTACAGCTCAAGCAAAAACCCCCAAATAAGACCAAAATATTCGAAGGACTCTTCTGACAAACTCAAAAATATGTAATTGTCAGCAAAGTTGTTTCTTTTTTTTTTTTAAATCCAAAAAGTTCTTCTTACTTAGAATAGGTCATCGATTCAACTTTAAATAAAGGGGGTAAAAGTTCTTCAAACAGTTACAATGTATTGAAAAATGTTATAGTCTAATGACTATAATTAATGATAGGGTAAATTAGGAACTAAGTGTAAAATTATTTCTTGCTTTCATAAATTGGACAAATATTACTCGACACCCCAAAATAGTATAACGAACAAGTAAAAATGGACGGAGGGAGTATATTCAAAGGGTAATTTAGTAAAATTACCTTTATCATTTACTACTTATTAATCGTTGTGCTAAATCAATAGAGGACAAATAAAGAAGGACGGAGAGAGTAAATACAACAAAGGCTAATGCTTTCTTGAAAAAAAGTTTTTAATGGTAATCTTGTCATTCTAATAAAACAGTTAATTAACAGTTGAAAAAAAATTTCAGCACCCAAAGGAGGTATTTACGATCTGCTAATCCAAATAGACAAATCAAAATCCCGATGGTATTTAGGAAACATAAGTAGAATTTGACGCATTAAAAGTTAGAGATAATCACTCATGTTACAATACAACAACATATCCAGTATAATCCCATAAGTGAGTTATGAGGAGAGTAGAATGTACGTAGACCTTATCACTACTAGAAATAAAGAGATTGTTTCCTGTGATCACTCATGTTAATTTTTTTTGGATCTGGATTCAATTTGCTTTGGTGTAGAAGTGTACATTTCTATTTGTATATATAATAAAGGCTGCAATTTTGTTCCTATTTGCATTATCTCATCAATGGCGAACTCATCCAGTTATCACCAGCTACCACCAGCATTATCTGGCGAAAAATCGGAACAAGTTTCACAGGTATTGTAGTAAGTTAATGAATTATCATATCAGGCAATGATTTGATTGTTATGCTGAGTACTTTCTATTCCCTCAATGTTGTTTCCGTCATGTTTGCTGGTAATTTTGGCAATCTTCAACTAGCTGCCTCAAATCTCGCCCATTCCTGGGCTATCATAACTGGTTTCTCCTTCATTTTTGGATTAAATGCTGCAGTCGAGGCATTATGCAGACAAAGAGATCGAACTGATAGGATGCTGCAGATACATCTGCAGACAACATGTATCATATCGTTCGTCTTTTCAACCGCGATTGCTCTTCTCTGGTGGCATTCAGATACAATTCTGATTCATCTATTTCATTAGAAGCATAACATTGCTGTAGAAGCAGCGGTGTATTTGAAATTTCTTATACCTGGATTGTTTGGATATGGTTTCTTGCAAAATGCCTTGAGATTTCTTAGGGCACAGTTAGTTTTAGACTCTACTATAGTTCTTTTTTCACTGGTATATTCAGTTATACACATTGGTATTATTGCATATGGTTTGGTTCATTGGACAAGTCTCGGTTTCAAAGCAGCACCATTAGTAACATCCATTTCCATTTGGATTCAACTCATCATATTTGGTCTCGTCATGTTTTTCTCCAGTAGTTTAAACCATATCAGATGGGATCGCCCTTTCTCATTCGAGCCATTTCATCATATACTTTCTAACTTGAAATTGGCTTTGCTCTCTGTCTGGTGAGTAACGTTCTCATATTATTGTTCATTCTTCTGTATGTCGTGTACTGCACTAGCGAGATTACACTTGCTATGTTGTTGTCGGTGTTGATGATGATGTATGTGGATATATAAACAGTTTGGAGTATAGCGGGTATGAGGTTCTTGTGTTATTGGCTGGTGTGATGCCAAACCCGGAAACATCTATTTCCGTAGTTGCAATGAGGTAAAGCTTTTTTGCTTTAGACCGTATATCACATTTTCACATACATCAAGGCTGACAATATTTTGGTTGTGAATTTTCAGTGTAAATATCCAAGTCATTGTCCACATATCATTTTCTGGTCTGAGCGTAGGTGTAAGGTAATCTATGGAATATGAGTTTAACTTCTATACACTGTCTGGATGAAGAGATTCTTACACTGTTATATTCGTAAGATATATTATCTTATATGCAGCACCAGAGTTGCAAAGGAGTTGAGAGCTGGAAATACTGATGGAGCTAAACATGTCGCGGCTGTTGGTTTCAAGCAAACTATTCCTTTTGTAGGTGCACTTTGTGTGGCTCTATTGAATCATCACATTGCCTGAGCTGGTAATTCAAATGCAGCCGTGCTCTATTTTTGTCATCATCGTGTAGACAGATTCAAGATTTGAACGCGATGAATGCAACCTTGAACTTATTGTAGTACTTTTTGTTTTATGATACAGGCTTTATGGATTGGCTTGACATGCGGTCTAGCTTGCCAAGTTTCTGACTTATTGCTACTGACATTATCGACTAGATCATGGAAAAAATTAGAGGGCTCAACAAATACCAATAAAGAAAGTGAAGTTGCAGCTTAATATGCTCATTGACCACTGTTGGATAGCGAGAATTTTAGTGTACAAAGTTTATTCTTTTTTTTTTCTTTGGTACTTTAGTTTGATGAAGGGTAATGGTAGGAGATAGTCTCGTTGCTATTAAAAGTGCGTTAGTCTTTCTGATATACGGACAAAGGTTTCTTGCTCTTGGTTGGCCTCCCTAAGGTGTGAGGCTTGTGCCGCGGAGTCAAATCTACTTTGATTTGGCCAATTCTCTTTTTTGTACTTTTGATTTACCATGTAAATATGACTATCATATTATTTTGTTGTTCTTTTCCTCTTCTCCATTAACTATTGTATCTATTTGATTTTCAGTATGTTTTACTTGGGTCGAGAGTTTATAAGAAGCATTCTCTAACAAATATAAAATTTATTTATTTCTATAAACGATTTCTATTGTACAATTCGAATACATGCAAGTAATAGCATAATGACAACATAAAGCTAGAAATTACACATAATTGATCTCAATTAAAGCTAGAAAATTCAATAGTTTTTGATCAAAGATGGACAGAGAAAGTATTTTAATCCCACTACTAAGGTTGAAGGATAGTTTTATGACTTTTATTATTTTAATAAAATTAAATTTCAAAATTTACACTTTACGAGATTAAATTAATTTTGCCAAATGGTTTTAGGATTCTAAGTTAACTCAACTACTACTCTATATTATCTTATTCATATCAATCAACTCAACAATTTTGACACCAAAATGGCAATGGCAGCCATGGCCACTCCTTCTTACTCATCTTCTTCATCTTTATCAACTCTTAGGAAATCCTTCACTTCCACTTCGTGGATTTTCCCTTCCTTTCATTCTTTGCTTCCCCAAATTCCGAAACCCTTATTCCTCAAAACTATAAATCCAAATTTCAAACCCTTACTGCCACTCCGATCATCCTACGCCGTCTCCGCCGCCACCGGTTCAGCCGAAGTCACACAGTCCCTCAAAACTCGCTTGAAAAATGGAGAAACCCTTTACGGCATTTTCCTCCTCGGTTTCTCTCCAACCTTCGCTGAGATCGCCGGACTTGCCGGCTACGATTTCGCCGTCGTCGATATGGAACATGGTCACGGAGGTATCTCCGATGCACTCCCTTGTCTTCATGCCTTAGCTGCTACTGGCACCGCAGCTATCCTCCGTATCCCGGAATCCTCAGCTACATGGGCCAAAAAAGCCCTCGATCTCGGTCCGCAGGGCATTATGTTTCCGATGATCGACGGCCCGAAATCAGCCCGGAAGGCGGTGTCATACTGTCGTTTCCCTCCCAATGGCGTACGTGGATCTGCTCACACGGTTGTTCGAGCTTCGAGCTACGGAATTGATGAAGGGTATTTGAGTAATTATGAGGATGATCTGCTGATCATGTGTCAAGTAGAGTGTGGAGACGGGGTGAAGAAGATTGAAGAAATTGCAGAAGTTGAAGGGGTTGATTGTATTCAAATGGGACCATTGGATTTGAGTGCGAGTTTAGGGTACTTATGGGATCCAGGGAATAAGAAGGTAAAGGAGGTAATGAATGCAGCTGAAAAAGGGGTGTTGAAGAAGAAACCAGCTGACGGTGGGGCGTATTTATCTGGATTTGCAATGCCCCATGATAGTCCTGAGAATTTGAAATCAAGAGGGTACCATATGGTTTCAGGAGCAGTGGATACTGCGATGTTCAGAAATGCGGCTGTGGAGGATGTGAAGAAGTTTAAAATGAGTTTGCTTAAAGGATTTGAAGACGATGACGATCAAAAGGATCATAAAGATAGTGAAGAGAAGTATTGGAGTGAGTAAAAATTCGAACTTTGTTAGATTTCGTTGTAGTTTCTGAAGTATTATGTTCTGCTTTTTGTTGACTCTTGAGTCTTTGGATGAGCTCAACTTTCAAATTTTAGCTACTTATTCAATAGAGCCTTTTTTTGCTTTGGTTGGTTGTTTCTCCTTTCCTTTTTAGCTGATTTTTGCTTGATTGTTTTAGTAGTTGAAATCGATTGATTTGCTAGCTAGTCTAATTCTACTTCTTTGTTGGAGAATTTTGGGTATGTTGATCAACCTCAGCGTGGGTTTTTGTGACGAGGGTTCCCAAGAGAAAGTCTCTCTACCTTGTAAGGTAATGGTAAGGTTTGCGTACATTCTGCCCTCCTTAGACCCCACTTGTGGGCTTCCACTGAGTATGTTGTTGTTGTTTGATCAGTCTCAGCATGATAGGTTGCATCTTTTCGACAGGTCCTCCCATAATAGAAACACTCATGTATAGTACTTTAGAATAGCTGTTGGGGAGGATATGAAGTTCAATATGAGTATGGTGATGGTCTGAATATGACAATGATCAAAAGGATCGTAAAGATGGTCAAGAGAATTATGTGTGGATAAAAATTTGAACTTTGTTAGATTATGTCGTGCTTCTTGGGAGTAGCTCAAGTTTCAAATTTGAGCTACTTATGCAAGAGCGTTTTTTTGTTCTGAGCAGAACTTTGGTTAATTGTTTCTCTTTTCTTTTTTACTTGATTGTTTTAATAGTTGAAATTGGTTGATTTGCTAGCTGTCTAATTCTACTTCTTTGTTGGAGAATTGTTGATCAGCCTTGGCATGATAGGTTGCGTCTTTTCGACAGTTCCTTACATTATCGAAACACTCATGCATAGTACTTTAGCTGCTGTAGAGGATATGAAGTTCAATATGAGTATGGTGATAGTCTGAATATGATAATATGATCAAAAGGATCGTAAAGACGGTGAAGAGAAGTACTTGAGTGGGTTAAAATTTGAACTTTGTTAGATTTCGTGGTAGATTTTGGAAGTCTTATTTTCTGCTTTTTCTTGATTCCAGAGTATTGGGACTAGTTCAAGTTTCAAATTTGTGCTACTTATGCATTACATCCTCTCTTCTTCTTCTTCTTTTTTTTCTTTGGAAGACTGGTTTTGGTTGATTGCTTCTTGATGTTTTTTTTTTATTGTTGTTGATTTTCCCTTGGTTGTCTAGCATCTTCCACTCAAGGGGTTTACTATTTTGAGTCGAGAGTCTTCCGGGAACGGCCTTTCTATCTCTATGAGGTAGTGGTAAGGTTTGCGTACATTTTACCCTGAGCAGACTCCACTTGTGGGATTCCACTAGGTATGTTGTTGATTTTTCCGTGGTTGTTTTTGTAGCTGAATTTGTTTACTTGCTAGTAGGGATGGCAATGAGGCGGGGCGGTTGCAGTTGCGGTTACGGGGCAGTGTGGGTTAATATTTTTGCGGGGCAGGGCGGGTACAAATTAAAAAAAAAAATATGCGGGTTAGGTTTTTTTTTTTTTTTCACTTGGCGTACAAAATTAGAGCTTCCGGCAGAGAAGCTTAGTAGACAGGATCTTCTGAGATTATAATAAGCTTACTAGATACTACTAGTTTGCTGTAGACTTATTTCATTTTCATTACAGTGGATTTAAGTTTTTGTGTGCGCAACTTACAGTGGATTTAACTTATAATAAGCATTTGTTATTCTAAACAGTAAAAGATTTAGATAATTTTATTTAATAAGCAGCTTATTGTATTTTAATGGTTTGCTTAGTAGATAGGATCTTCCGAGAGACAATAAGCGTACAGCAGTACAGGCGACAAAAATGTTTAAAAGTTTAGCGGGGGTCTATGCGGAGCTGGTTGAAAATGAAAAAATTGATTATGCGAGGCAGATGATTTAAAAAATTTGCGGATGAACTCCAAACCCGTCCCATTGCCATCCCTAGTTGCTAGCTTGCCTATTTCTACTAGTTTGGAGAATTTGGGGTTTATTCCTTTCTGCTTTTCGGTTTAGTAGGGCTATTTGTAATTGCTAGTGACTGACTGATATTGATAGCATTGTTACAAATCCACGCTATTTATTTTCTATGAATATTTTATAAATATACTTGTTTGAAATTTTTTGACTCCAAATATGGTAAGTTCTTTCGTATTTATCTATTGAATGATATTCATAGATTTTATAAAAATTCATGCCACACTTTTTAGTCTTTAGAGGTCACGAAACAGGAATTTAATGTTGTTTTAGAGCATTAACCTATGAATATTTAGTAGGTATATCTTTAATTACCTAATAAATAATATTCATAGATTTTATAGAAATTCACGCCACTTTTATTGGACCTAGGGGTCGCAAATTAGGAATTTGATTTTTTCCCCTCAATCTATTAGTATTTTATAGGTTCCATTTGCTATTAGCCATGAGTTCATCATATACTGTGTACCTAATGTGATTTACATCTCTTATATAATTAATAAGCTATTGCATAATGAGTAGATTGTCGCAAATGCTTCGTCAAAGTATAGAGGTTGTGGCAAAGAGTGGGATTACCCTTGGGGTTCTAAAAGAAAAAAACATTCACTTAGCCTCTTCATGATCTCTGTCTTTTGTTTTTAGTTAGTATTTAGAGGTCTTAAATAATAATTAGAATTTTCTTATTTTTTTGGTATGTGAGAGTTCATGAATTTTTGGGAAAACGACTATGTTTAATCCAATAGTTTTCTCAATTTTTTGTGTTAAATTCATAAACTTTTTGTAGATATGATTAATCGCTTGCTTGTTGAGTGACTCGTATATCAGAGTGAGGCTATAGAAATTCTTCCTCAATTCATTACAGATAATTTTGTAAAGATTTTGAAAAAAAAAGAAAAAAAAGAAAAAGAAATTGATAACAATGGGGAAAATCACCTAATTGCTATTGAATAGTTCTTAAATGCAAAGAAAACCTCTATGGATCAGGGCAAGACTATAGGAATTCTTTTCCAAACTAATAATTTACTCATAAAAAATGGAGAAAATCACTTAATTTTGTTGAGTTGTTCCTAAATATTAAAAAAGAATGCCAGATCAGGGCAAGGATATAGAAATTCTTTCTCAAGTCATTATGGATGGTTCTATAAAAATTTTGCAAAATGAATAATTATACATTACACACTTGAGGAATGCAATATATAAGCAAATGATTGAATAAATAATTTTTTTATTAAGAAACTAAGAGTGATATGACATTTCACTTATTTCAACATTTACATTACCTGTAGATGTATTTGTATTATTACGTAGTATAAAAAGTGTTAGCAACTATACAACCAAGAGTTCTTAATCAAGAATGTTGCGTTCTCTTTTAGTTTTGTATTCGTTCAAAATATTACAAAAAAATTATTATTAGTTTCTTCCAAATATTTTTATTGCATTATCTGGCTAATAAAAAGAATACTAAAATTAAACAAATCATATCAATACCAACAAAAACTCGAGATTATTTGAATGGTTGAAACACTTTCTGAGTGAAACTCTTAGCCATCCAATGCCACCGAGCCTACTCAAACTCTTGTGGGTTGTTACGGACGAGTATGTAGATTTTTTCAAGAAAAATGGGTTCGGAGCCCCGGCACCCCCAAATCCATGGGTGTTAGCCCATGGAAAATTGCCAGGTGTCCTGCGGCGCTGTCGGGACACCAGAACCTTTTGCCGGGCTCGTTAAGGATGAGCCGGTGTAATTTTTCGAGAAAGTTAGCCCAAATCCCCGGGCAGCACCATAAACTGCGGGCTAAAACTTACGAAAAACTGCAAAAATCACCTATTTCCTGTTGCTTGACCCATAAAATCCAAGCAGTCATCCTGTGTCACCGTCGGGACACTTGAGCCTATTGCCGAGCTCGTTACGGATGGGTCGAATTAATTTTTTGGGAAAGTTAGCCCAGATCCCCGGGCAGCGCCACAAACCATGGCTGACACCCACGAAAAACTGCCAAAATCGTCTATTTCCTATTGCTTGGCCATAAAATCATACAAGGCGTCCTACGGCACCGTCGGACCACCTGGGCCTCTTTTTGGGCTCGTAACAGACCCACTTGTATGATTTTTCGGGAATATTGCACCGGAGCCGCATGCAGCCCCAGAATTCGTGGACTAACACTCATAGAAAACTATCGAAATCACCTGTTTCCTGTTCATCTACCCATAAAATCCTACTAGGTCTCTGCCAACGCCGTCGGTCCACCTGGGCCTCTTATCGAGCTTGTTGCGAACCAGTCTGTAGGATTTTTCGAGAATCTTGTCGAACCCCCATGAAGTCCAAGAATCCGTGGGCTAACACCTACAGAAAACTATCGAAATCGCCTCTTTCCTGTTCCTTGGCCCATAAAATCCTACTAGGCCTCTGCGAACGCCTCCGGGCCACCTGGGCCACTTACCGGGCTCATTGCGGACCTACTCGTATGATTTTTAAATAATGTTACACCGAAACCCCATGTAGCACTAGAATCCGTGGGATAACATCCACAGAAAACTACCAAAATCGCCTATTTCCTATTTCTTGGCCCATAAAATCCTACCAGGCCTTCGCCAACGCCACCAGGCCACCTGGGCCTCTTGTCGGGCTCGTTGCGGAGCCAGTCGTATGATTTTTCGGGAATGTTGCACCGGAGCGCCATGTAACGCAAGAATCCGTAGGCTAACACCCACAAAAAATTACCGAAATCGTTTGTTTCCTGTTCCTTGGCACATAAAATCCTACCATGTATCCGCCAACGTCGCCGAGCCACTTGGACCTCTTGCCGGGCTCGTTGCAGACCCACTTGTACGAATTTTTAAGAATGTTGCGTTGGAGCCCCATATAGCGTCAAAACCCGTGGGCTAACACCCATAGAAAATTGCCGAAATCGCTTGTTTCCTGTTCCTTGGCCCATAAAATAATACCAGGCCTCCGCCAACGCCGTCAGGCCACTTGGGCCTCTTTTTGCGCTTGTTGCGGATCCATTCATATGGGTTTTTGGGAATGTTGCACTGGAGCCCCATGCAGCGCCAGAATCTATGGGCTAACATCCACAAACACCCACGAAAAATGGCCAAAATCGCCTGTTTCGCCTTCCTTGGGCCATAAAATCCTACTAGGCCCCCGCCAATGCCTTCGGGCCACCTAGGCCGCTTTCCGAGCTCGTTGCCGACCGATCCGTATGATTTTTTGAGAATATTTTTCGGGAACCCCAAGCAGCGTCAGAATCCGTGGGTAACACCCATGAAAAATGGTCGAAATCACCTGTTTCGCCTTCCTTGGACCATAAAATCCTACCAGGCCCCCGCCAATGCCTTGGGGTAACTGGGCCGCTTGCCGGCCTCGTTGCCGACCCACCCATATGATTTTTCATAAATCTTTGTCTGAAACCCCAGGCAGCGCCAGAATCCGTGGACTAACACCCACGAAAAATAGCTGAAATCGCCTGTTTCGCCTTCCTTGGGCCATAAAATCCTACCAGGCCCCCGACAACGCCCCCTGGCCACCTGGCCGGTTGCCGGGCTCTTTGTCAACCCACCCGTATGATTTTTCAAGAATCTTTGATCCGAACCCCAGGCAGCGCCAGAATCTGTGGGCTAACACCCTCGGAAAATGGCCAAAATCGCCTGTTTCACCTTCCTTGGGCCATAAAATTCTACCAGGCCCCCGGCAACGCCCCTGGGGCACCTGGGCCTCTTGCCGGGCTCGTTGTCGACCCACCCGAATTATTTTTTGGGAATCTTTGACCGGAACACCAGATGGTGCCAGAATCCGTGTGTTAACACACACGGAAAATGGTCAAAATCGCCTGTTTTGCCTTCCTTGGTCCATAAAATCCTACCAAGCCCCTGCCAACACCAAAATCGCCTTTTTTGTGTATCTTTGCCCAGAATCCCAGATAGCGCCAGAATCCGTAGGCTAACACCCACAAAAAATGAAATCGCCT
>JAOTQR010000100.1:2772402-2787661 GCA_025774065.1 Solanum ossicruentum | reverse complement strand
CGTAACACCACTTACCTACACCGAGCTCTCCCGATCCGCCTACCTTGGGCCATAAAATCCTACCAGGGCCAAGCCAATGCCCGCCGACCACCTAGGCCGCTTGCCGGGCTCGTTGCCGACCCACTCGTATGAGCTTTTGGGAATCTTTGCCCGGAACCCCAGGCAGCACCAGGATCTGTGGGCTAACACCCACGAAAAATGACCGAAATCGCCTGTTTCTCCTTCCTTAGGCCATAAAATCCTACCAGGCTCCCGCCAATGCGCCTGGGCCACCTGGGCCTCTTGCCGGGCTCGTTGTCGACCCACCCGTATGATTTTTTGGGAATCTTTGCCAGGAACCCCAGGCAGCCCCAGAATAGCCCATGAAAAATGGTTGAAATCGCATGTTTCGCCTTCCTTGGGCCATAAAATCCTACCTGGCCCCCGCCAAC
This sequence comes from Solanum ossicruentum, assembly GCA_025774065.1. Classification (NCBI taxonomy): domain Eukaryota; kingdom Viridiplantae; phylum Streptophyta; class Magnoliopsida; order Solanales; family Solanaceae; genus Solanum; species Solanum ossicruentum. The sequence continues at coordinate 2,787,230 of JAOTQR010000100.1, read as the reverse complement.
GCCCCCGGACCACCTGGACTCTTGCCGGGCTCGTTGTCGACCCACCCATATGATTTTTTGGGAATCTTTGCCCGGAACCCCAGGCAACGCCAGGATCCGTGGGCTACCACCCACGAAAAATGGTCGAAATCGCCTATTTCGCCTTCCTTGGGCCATAAAATCCTACAAGGCCCCCACCAACACTCCCAGGCCACCTGGGCCGCTTGCCGGGCTCATTGCCAACCCACTCGTATGATTTTTACGGAATCTTTGCCAATACCCCAGGCAATGCCAGGATTCGTGGGATAACACCCACGGAAAATGGATGAAATCGCCTATTTCGCCTTCCTTGGGCCATAAAATCCTATCAGGCCCCCACAACGCCCCCGAGCCACCTGGGCCGATTGTCGGGCTCGTTACCGACCCACCCATATGATATTTCGAGAATCTTTGCTCGGAACCCCTGGCAGCGCTAGGATCCGTGGGCTAACACCCACGGAAAATGGCCGAAATCGCCTGTTTCGCCTTCCATGGGGCATAAAATCTTACAAGGGCCAAGCCAACACCCGTCGACCATAAAATTGTCGAAATCGTTTGTTTCCTATTGTTTGACTCATAAAATTCTACCAAGCTATAATATTTACACTATACTCATATGCTAATACAAAAAAAAATTTTAAAAAATCTAAGTTTCAATGTTGTGACTCCCTAGATGCTAAAAGAAAAGGCATGAATCCTTTAAAAGCTATGAAAATGGTTTACTGGATATTCTTAAAAAAACTTAGCCAAACAAAATCGGCCAATCCAAAAATAAATGGATCAACTCTCAAGAAAAACTGAAAACATATTAAATTCTTGTTTAATGACTCCTAAATGTCCTTGTATTATCTAATATCATCAAAAATGTTTATCGTTTATACTTTGATTATTTATGCTTTTATTGTTAGTGAAATGGGCCAAAAGTATCCTTCGTAAGTGAAACCGCAGTAGCGAAGAACATCTGAAACGATTGATTAGTTTTAATTAACTTTTTCATTTGTAATTTTTATTTTTAATTTGGCCTTCAAAATTAAAAGGGCATAATTCTTTAAAAAAAAGTTTATATTTGCTCAAAAAAATTGGCAAAAATTTCACCACAATCATTATCAGAAGAAAGCAAGATAGCAGTTGTCTTGTATCTTGACCTCTTTGTCATAACTCACCTAACTCCATACCCCATCCCCCACGCACTCCTACTCCCCACCACCACCACCACCCCATTGAAAAAGGTAAAGCAACTGAAGGGTAAAGCAACTGATCAATCTCTCATTTGTTGCCATGATGACACTATAACCAGGTTCTTTCTTGACTCTTTAACTACACCAGATGATTTTTACTTTCTTTTTTTCCCTTTGATGCTATTAGTATATCTGGACTTTTCACATGGTATTTTCAAATGGGGTTTTCTTTTACTACACTGGGTTGTGTTCTTTTTCTTCTTTTTTTCTTTTCCTCCTCTGAGATAAAAATTGGGTCATTGATGCTTAGTCTTGGGTCTGCGTTAAAAATTGGATCTTTTATGCTTTAGTTTTCTCAATTTTCACTTTGTTTCTTTGGTATGTTAATCTATGATCATCAGTTAATTGGTTTTTTGACAAATTTGATTTTATGGTTATAGTAGCAGATTTTTAGTCAAAGAAAAAGAAAGGCTGTGTAGATAACAAATTGTAACTACTGAACATAAAGGTACAATCTTTTTGCTCTGCACTTTTTTCATTGTAGTGAACTTTGTTTTCTTGGAATCATATTTTTGCCCCACGGGAGACTATAACATACTAGTATGTTATAGTCTCCCATGGGGCCCCATGGAAGTGCATTTTTTACCTTATCTTGCTGTTTATGTTGTTGTTGTTGATATTTTGCTTGTGATTATATCAGAGTATCACAGTTGTTGAGAAAACTGACTGTGTGTAGAATCTTGATCATCAAATGGCTGAGGTGATTGGCCCTAGATTGTACAGTTGCTGCAATTGTAAGAATGAAGTTGCACTTCATGATGACATTATTTCTAAGGCTTTTCAGGTTAGAATGTTGGGATTTTTTTCATTTTCTTTGAACTGTATGAATGCCTATAGTTTATTAGTGTCATAATACATAAACAAAAACTCAAACTTGATCTTAGTTAGCAAGTAGTGTATATCTAGACAGTTCAACTTTGTCTCAACTGGCAAACTAAACATTCCAACTCATCCACCCTGTGTCTCGTGGACATCTGACATTGATGTGACACATAATTTGGAGGTATGTAGATGATCATTTTGTAAGTTGTGACATAGTGAAGACGAGTTGAGATGTCTACATGTGCATACTCAAAGTTGGAGTATTTCCTTCCTATCTCAGGCCAAGTTTAAGTGTATGTGTTTGTGCATGTATTATGCCTTTATTAGACGTATGATCATTGTATGTTGTTTTTGCCTGGAGGTTCCTGATGCAAAAAGGGTCACCGCCAGTACGTTAACAGATAATTCGATTGTCACACACTCGCACCTTAAGTGTTTTCAAAGTCGAACATGCAAAAAGATCTAAGGTCCATTGGTGCTTTAAGCGTTAAATCCAAATAAAGTGCGGGCTTTAAGAAAAGAAGGTGCAAATGGATATCATTATGTACGTGTACCCCAAGACAACAATTATTAGCATGAGTAACACATATGGACAAAGAGATTGGAAAAAAGAATACAATGAAGTAACATATGAATGGTTTAGTGTTACCTCTTCGCGTTTTTGCTAATCGAAATGAAGCCTTCAAGATTTTTGCGCCTCGCTTATGAGCTTAAGTGCACTTTTAGTGCACACCTTTGACAACGCTGCACCTATTTCCGTTCTTCTCTAGTAGCAAAAAGCAATGACCATACCATTAATTCAAGAAATTAGCTCCTCTGCTATTGAAATGAGCATATGTATGTTTGTATTTCAGTGCAATATCTATCCTTTTGTGTACTTAAGATATTACCAGTAACATGTTCTTGTCTAATTGACACTAGGGAAGAAACGGTCGAGCATTTTTGTTCTCTCATGCAATGAATATAGTCGTGGGACCGAAAGAGGATAGGCATCTCATTACTGGTCTCCATACAGTTGCTGATGTCCATTGCTGCGACTGTCGTGAGGTTCTTGGCTGGAAATATGAACGAGCTTATGAAGAGGCACAGAAGTACAAGGAAGGGAAGTTCGTACTTGAGAAGTCAAAGATCGTCAAGGAAAACTGGTAGTAGTCCACCCTGACTTCTGTGAAAGTGTGTGGATGCTCTTACGTACTTGTTATTCTGTAAGATCAATTCCATCAATTCAAAATGTTGATTCATTGCTCATTGCTGTATAAAATTTCTTGTGTTTGTTGTCCAATCGGATTGGATATGTTGAACAATCTATCTCCGAAAATCGTAACTTGTCAATACCACAACAACAACATTAAACATACCTTAGCTCTACCTTTGTTTGGTAGAGAGACTGTTTCGGATAGATTATGACATTGCTTTGCTTGGTTTCTGCTATGGAGTATCTGGAGTCTTCGTCTTCATCTTGACAATATTCATTTGATGATGTCTGGAATTGTGGCACCTGTACTCTGATAGATGTAGCAGTTCAAGTTTGGAATGAAATTGTTGTGTTGCCTCACTTATTCAAGTTCCGCGATTGAACAATGGTTTCTTCAGACAATATAAATGGCGGTTAAGCTTGATTTTGTCTCAAACGAGGAAGTGTGAAGGAACGACGTGAATGCGATTTGCAAAAGTTACTGGGATCGCGTGAACTCATAGGTTACTCAGAAGATCCGCCTCAAATAATGATGCACATTTGGCATAAGTTTTAACTTGAAACGAAGTGCAAAAATGATTTTCTGCCGCATCATTAAAGAGCTCATCTGAATTTGGAAGTCAATAGTATAATTGACCAAACCAAATAATTTGAGTGAAAGTCCTTGGTAAAAGCTTTTCTGATAGTATAAACTTCAACGAGGTTTCGTGGTGTAGTTGGTTATCACGTCAGTCTAACACACTGAAGGTCTCCGGTTCGAGTCCGGGCGAAGCCAGTTTTCTACTCAATATAACATCAAATTTTTTAAAATTCATCTGCGCCGACCGTTTAAAAATTTGGTTCATTTTGCAAAACCATCTTTTACACTTGGAGATTATTATGATTCCATTGTGTCATTATATACTATCAAACTCGGAGAAAAGTTCATATATATTATCCCTTAAAAGTTTGACTTATTTTATTTAATAAATAATAACATAAATGAATCTCTTCTCAAATGAAAATGACATAACGACCCAAACTTTTAACATGCCCATGTTTAGCAACATTACTGTCGGCTCTCCCTTTTTAACTCAAAAGTACAAGCGTCTTTACAAATGTGTACCGAATTTGCTACCGGAAGTATAATCCCATTTGCTTATTTATTTGCTGTCGGATGAATAGGAATAATGTATATAATGAATTCATTTGCTAACTACTGATGAATTACAAACATTATAACAGGAAAATTTTCTAGAGCATGGTTTCTAAAGTTCCCTCGCATGAGCTCAACTCGATAAAAAGGCTAGCCTGAGGATGTAACCCAGCATCTTTCAGGGACAAAGTTAGCTTCTCTGCACCATATACAGTGCGAGGGAAGTTGGATACAAGGCTGTAGTTGTCAACTGGCAGGCATCCTAGAGAATCAACATAGTCATACAACGACTGTAATGTTGTGGTACAATGAAATCTCCTCTCCTTGCGCTCTCCAGTAGGAAATCGAACCAAAACCTGAATGATTCAAATAAAACAACAAATTGATCAAGACAACAGAATGAACACCTTTCTGTTCACTGATGGATTCTGCCTTTTCAGTTTGCACTTTGTCCCCCCCACTCCCCACAAGTCAATGTGCATTTAACATGGACTTTTAATCTTACCGGAAAACCATCTCTTTCACCAATGGGAAAAATAGCAGCTCGGTGCACAAAGCATCCCATGTAAGCAGGGGTACAGGAAACGGCCGCACCCCAAGGGGTGTAATAAATAGAAAACCTAACGTAAGGCAAGCATGTGTGGCTGCTTCCACTGCTCAAATCTGTGACCCCATAGGTCACAGAGACAACTTTACCATTGCTCCAAGAATCCCCCCCCCCCTCTCCACCAAAATTTGTAATACTGATTTTTATTTTTGTACGATGAAAACCAAGAGCAACATGATTACCTGGGTAACATCAGGACTCTTCTCAGGTTCAGGGCCCAATGACAATAGCTTCGCCTGGCGTATTTTAACTAATGCAGCTTCTCTTTCAGCAGCTTCACGCGCTTCTCTTTCCCGGGCCTCTTCTTCCTCCTTTCTTTTCCTTTCAGCTTCAGCAGCTTCCCTCTCCAGCCGCTCTTGCTCTTCTATCCTCTGGCGCTCTCTAGCCTAGTAGAGGGCAAACAGTTCATCAATGTAAAGCTTCCTCTCCATCATAAAGTAACTTAAAGAGGAGAAAGGCATACGAAGAACCTGAAAGCACTTACTTGATCAGCTTCTAGTGCAGCACGATAAGCAGCATCTTGCTCCTCCCTCAAACGTATATTGTTTCTTCTTTCTTCTGCCTCAACCCTGGCAGTGACAAGCACAGGGGCACTTTCCTCGATCACTCTTTGTAGTACTGAAAGCAATTCTTCAGGAGATTTTGGCCCTTCTGCCTGCAGAGCATTGTTCACCAAAATAAGTACACAAGTCATCGGGTTAGAAGATTCAATGAAGCAGGTTTAATTTCTACACACAACAAAGCCACTGAGACAAGAGGACTTCCTTCAGAAATTAGTAACAATTATAGTATGAGAGCTCTAGGTTGCCCTTGTCTATTAGTATGTGGACTCTTACCTTTTTGTGCGACTCTTATACCTCTTTGTGTAAGACTCTTATGTGGCAAATGTAGCATCAATTGGTTTTTAACTACATCAGGCCACAAGCCTCTAATAATGTTTTATGTAGACAGATTGCAAAAAGAAGGCAAAAAGGGGAAATAAACACAAAACAAGAACCTAGGAAGCATGTGCAAGCAGACATAGAATAGATTAGTGAGATACACATAAACATAAGCCAACAGTTGCAAAGAGCTAACCACGTTGGCTTTTTCAAAGTAACAGTTAAAGGGAGAGGCAGAAAAGATAGATTTGTCCACTATTCCGAAAACAAATTTTCACCTCTACTTGTCACTTTTAACTATCAAGAAAAGGCAATTATTTCTTTTCTATTTTACCCCCAAGTCCCAGTATTAATTACTTATTTTCTCAAATCATTCCCTAAGACCTAAGACTACTCATATTAATCATTGTTTCTTAAGAGATGTGCAAAGTCTAAAGCTATGTTGCTCGGACATGCACCTATTAACATTTTTGAGGAGTCCAAGTAACGAGTGCTAAGACAGCAGCGTTTGAGCGACTATATGTAGAGTTAAGTGATAAAGGGGGAGACAAGAAATTGTTTAGGCTTGCTAAAGAGAGAGAAAGGAAAGCTCGCGACTTGGATCAAGTGAAGTGCATCAAGGATGCGGAGGGTGAGGTGTTGGTGGATGAGACTTCCATTAAGCTAAGGTGGCAAGCTTACTTTCATAAACTCTTAAACGAAAAAGGAGATAAAGATATTGAGTTGGGTGAGTTGGCACACTCCGAAAGTCATCGTGATTTTGGATATTGCAGGCGGTTCAGAGTTGAGGAGGTTAGGCGGGCTATTAGTAGGATGAAGAGAGGGAATGCGATTGTACCCGATAATTGAAAACTTTAATAGCTTTAAAGAAAGAAAATTGAGAATTGAGAACCCCTTTTAAGAATTAACAAAAAAGCAATTCTCTTAAGGTGTTGAAGCTTGATTCTTCGAAAAATTTTGTGTGCTTTCGCGAGAACGACTAAGCCGGGCCGGGTGAGATGAATCTTCTTCCACGCCCCTGTCACCTCGCCTGGCAGTTCGTTCAGGATGTTTAATTTTGAAACAATTTAAAACTGGGGGATTTAGATTTGACAACTGTTCGTTCAGTTTAATAGTTTCATTAAACAAGAAATTCGACTTTGTCAAGGAAAAGAGAAGGGGCGTTCCGAGATTCCGGTAGAGTTTTGGAAATACATGGTCAAGGATGACATAGAGTGGTTGACTAGACTGTTCAATACTATTATGAAGACTGCCAAGATGTCTGACGAATGGAGGAGTACAATGGTTCCATTGTACAAGAATAAAGGGGACTTTCAAAACTATAACAATTGCAGAGGTATTAAGCTGTTGAGTCACACTATGAAGGTCTGGGAGAGAGTGGTGGAGATGAGGGTGAGAAAAGTAGTGTTTATCTCAGAGAATCAGTTTGGATTCATGCCCAGGAGGTCGACTACTGAAACTATTCATCTTATTCGGAAATTAGTGAAAAAGTATAGGGAAAGAAAGAAGGACCTTCATATGGTGTTCATTGATCTCGAGAAGGCTGAGATGGGACTACATCAAGGATCCGTATTGAGCCCTTTTTGTTTACCTTGGTAATGGATGAGGTGACATGGTCTATTCAAGAGGAGGTTCCATGGTGTATGCTTTTTGCAGATGACATAGTATTGATTGATGAGACTCGGGCTAAAGTTAATGATAGATTGGAGGTATGGAGACACGCCTTGGAATCTAAAGGGTTCAAATTGAGCAGGACCAAAACAGAGTACTTGAGTACAAATTCAGTGTTACGGGGGATGATGATGCAGACATTGATGTGAGACTCGATACTCAACCTATTCCCAAGAGAGAAAATTGTAAGTATCTTGGGTCCATTATTCAAAGTAGTAGCGATATCGACGATGACATCATACACCGTATTGGGGCAGCATGAACTAAATGAAAGCTAGCCTCTGGAGTACTGTGTGATAAGAAGATACCACTAAAACTCAAGGGTAAGTTTTACAGGGTGGTGGTTAGACCGTCCTTACTGTATGGGGCTGAGTGTTGGCCAATCAAAAACTCACATGTTCTGAAAATGCTGGTCGCGGAGATGAGGATGTTGAGATGAATGTGTGATCATACCAGGAGTGATAAGATTAGGAATGAACCATTCGGGAGAAGCTAGAGGCGACCCCTGTGGCTGACAAGATGAGGGAAGAGAAACTGCGATGTTTTAGACATGTGCAGAGAAGAAGCACTGATGCCCCCGTTCGGAGGTGCGAGAGGTTGGATTTAGGAGTTACTCAGAGGGGTAGAGGTACGCCGAAGAAGTATTGGGGGGAGGTGATCAGGCAAGATATGGTGAAAACTTAATCTCACCGAGGACATGACCTTAGATAGAAAGGAGTAGAGGTCGCGAATTAGAGTAATAGGTTAGTAGGGTCAGGTTGTTGTACGGTTATGGGGTATAGTAGGGTATTAGGTTAGTCATGCATTTATATCTTGCGTTGACATAATTTGCCATTATTTGCCATTATTCGCCTGATATATGTTTAGTTTATTGTATTTGCATACCATCATGTGTTTTTAGTACGAATCGCTCTTTGTATTTACTTTTCTTTCTTCCTTGTCTTTCATATCTAGTTTATTCTGCTTATGGATTTTTGAAATGAGGATTTTCAGGAAACAACCTCTCTACCTCTATGAGGTAGTGGTAAGGTCTGCGTACATTCTATCTTCCCCAGACCCCACTTGTGGGATTCCACTGGGTATGTTGTTGTTTGTTGTTTGAGCAGTCCAAGTAACATAAGTCTGAAGTGGACAAGTACAAGTGAACGGAGGGAGTAACTTTTAATACAACAAACCGAACATCAAATAATCCTAGAATAAAATTCATGCACTGATGATGTCTCTGCGTTACTACTCCCTTTGTAACTATTCCTTATGTTGCTTATCTTTGACAAACAAACCCTTAAGGTTGAAATGATTGTTGAGCATATTCAGGAGAACTGAAATGGAATCCAATATCTTTATAGGGCACATAATAATGGTTAAATTAACCTTTCAGAAAGAGTGAGTACTCTTGGGGCAGAAGATGGAAAGATAGACACTAATAGAAGTAAGTTCAATTAATTGAAAGGTAAATATTATATAGTGGACATCTTTTATCACCTTAACCATAATTGCTAAATAAAGAAACCAAGGTCCGAGAATATGTTTTACAAGTGTGTAATATTTTGCGCCTTATGAAGAAAAAGGTAAGAGTTGTTACTTTCTCAAAAAAAAAAGAGTATGATGTTTTCCCTAGCATTGCTGATTCTTCATAAAAGGATAATGAAGGTTGTAATCAGTTGACCTTTAATGACAAAAATTACCATAAGAACAAGGTAAACATTAGAAAAAACACAAAAGAAATGTTTAGGACAATGTTGTTTACCAAATTGACCATCCCATTTTTAAAAAAGAGTCCACACTTAATCATTCCAAGAAAATATGTAAGCATCAACAAGCATGACAGGTTTTCAAACTCACTGTGAATAAATTAGTTGTATCCTCCTTTTCTCACCTTAATCTCATTCCTTTTACAATTTTGTGACTTGTAAACTTACTTATTGTACCCTTTACATGAACATCCTATACTCTAGCATTCCACCTTTACTATTATATTACTTCAATAGGACGTTGTCTAGGTTTATGCAACTTATTTTGATAGAAGTACCAAATAATTTCAGGTCATTAAGCATATTTAACAAAAGGATATAAGAATGTTCATTCACAATGAAGAAAGGCAATGTTGTGATTAGCTATGTTGCTCGAACTTGAGTGTGGGTATATGTTTTGCATGTCGATCTAGAGGTCAGATCCTTCATGATAAACTTTCAAGATTTTGGGATACAGATCCAGGTACGTATATGTATATGTGTACGGGTAATAGGAATTTGGCTAAAAAATATTCCAAATATCTAAAAATATATAGCTATATGTTTAGATTATGAGACATTATGTGAAAATTTTACAAGGTATTCCGAGGAGAATCCCACAAGGAGATTCAAGGAAAAAGATTGACATAGAAGTTTCTATACAAGTTATTCCATTTTCTTCAATTTCACCTTAGCTTTTGTTTTGATTCCCGAAATCATACGTATTTGCCCCAAATTTCTCTGTCGATTTTGCTCAAAGTATCCAAAATCGGTTGACCAAGTCTATTACGAAACCCACCCATGTCGTGTTAATAAGGGAGAAGCACCAAAAGTGAAGAGTTGGAGCAACCTAGATAATTAGAGCCTATTTTAGAAAAAAAAGATAAATTGCTCTCTTGATACATACATTTGGCAAAAGCCACACCGATACTCAACTTCTTGGGCAGGCAAAAGGTGAGGGGGGCAAGAGAGATCAACCATGTTGCTCTATTTGATCAAAGATTACAATTTCAACCAAAAAACGAGGGAATGTCAATAACTATTGGTGTCCCTTTTTTTAAATCAAGAAATCCATTTGCGGCCCACCCATTTGGACCAACCACAGCTTTCTAAACTCGGTGGATAATGACTCCACACCTCCACCCTTCTCCACTTAAATCTCAGGCTTTGCTTTGTATGGTGTGGGGCTTGAACCTGTGACCTAAGCCACAAATCCTCCACCCTGTGCCACTCGAGCTAGGCCCTAGGGACTTATGGGTGTCCTTTTTTCTTAAGAGTTCAACAAAAACCTAAATTATCCATGTTTTGGCAATTTAATACTTAAAACTATAATATTTCTTATCTAAAACTCCCTGCAGCGCCAAGTGGCATGGAGACGGGAGAGTGATCTCCAAGATTTGCATTTCAGGTGTTTAAATCTTCTCCTATATTCTCAATTTGTTGTTTGTAGTAGGTCATGATCTGTCCAAATTGCTCTTTCGTACTACTAGCATTCTCATGATTATCTTTGTGTAATTGCTCCTCCATGAGGAGATATCATATCACTTGGGTCATCAAGTCCACTTTCCCTTGAAGTTTAGATTGTTGATTTGTCTATATCTTTGACCATTGTTGTAAGGATTTGGTTTACAATTTTGACAGTTGTTACCTAGGGGATATGCATGCAACTTGTAGTATCTACCCCTAATGTGTCCTAGTCTTTTACAAAAATCACAAATTATGGTGTTCCTACTGTTGTTGCATCCTGAATAGTAATTGTCAGCTTGCATAAACTGTTGTTTTTTCCTGAATTACGACTGCCTCTTACCTAGTAGTTGCTTTGGGAACTTGTTATGAAACTCTTTCCTATTGGACCCTTGCATTGTGAAATTATTCACATTTAAAGAGGTTGGTTCCATGGGCATTCGACTGGTAGGTCTAAATTCTCTTTGTTTCTCCTCTGGGATTAGCAAGGAGAAATCTTGTGCATGGAAGGGAGTGGTAAAATCATGAGTACTACCCCTCACCACAGTATATACCTAATTCAATTCCATGAGGAATTGGATCAAACGTCTATCATGTTCTGCCTTGGGCATACAATCCTTAGCACCGAAGATGCATATGCAATTACACTAATTTTCCAAACTCAAATTGCTCAATTCTTCCCATAACTTCTTCATCCTTGTGTAGTAGACAGTAACATCCAAAATTCCTTGTGTGAGATCAGTAATTTCCTTCTATATCTGATATAGTTTTGCCCCATTGGTCTGGTCATACCCGTCCTCCAATTCCTTCCAAAGATCCAAAGAGTCATCAACATCCTCCACATTGTTCAAGATTTCCTTTGACAGTGAGTTCAAAATCCACGATGTTACCATATCATCACACCTCTACCATGACAGACTGAGGTAAAATTGCATCTTGTTTACCACAGCTTCCATCAATGAAGCCTAATTTGTTTTTCTCCGACAAAGCTCACAAAACTTTTCTCCTCAACGGTCAATATCCAGCCCCCATCAAAGTGAACAGTATCCAGCATCATCCCAGAGCTACCCGAGGGATGTATACATAAGGAAATTGGAACTACTCACATCATTAGTACTTTTGATTCCCTCAGTAATGTAAGTGGTGGAAATCCGCCATGGATGTGTGTTCGAATTGATTATGGAATCCACTCAATGATGAAACAAAAGAAAAACTTGTGAATTGGATCAAATACAGAAGTGATTCACACTAATTTTGACTATTTTCAGAGATCACAAATGAATGATCAGAAGAGAAACAAAAGGAAAGAGACTGGATCAACGAACCTTGCTATGATACCATATTAAAACCTCTCAGCCATGGTGAGAACTCAATCACAGTAGAAAGGAGAAGAAACCATAGCTTACAATTGAAAGAGAAACTAACTTGACGAAAGTGTGTTTTAGAAAATAAGATCTCACATTTCCTCCTTTGATCAGTGACAAGATATTTATACAAATCTATGAGCTTGAAAATTGTATCTGACTAAGCTAAAACAGAGAAGAAAATATCCTAACTAACAGCCTAACTGTAACTGCTTAACTAACTAACTGATCAGGCAACTAATTATAAGCCGCTAGGAGTAAGCTAGTACAAGATAATTAATCATAAAATCAGTGTAATCTTCAATAGACTCTCAGAAGATGGCTTTGGTAAGAGGAAGACAAATTATGGATGTTGTATTGATTGCTAATGAAGCAGTAGATTCAAGAATATCACAAAATAATTCAGCCATTATGTGTAAATTAGATATTAACAAAGGATATGATCATGTTAACTGACAGTTTCTACTCAAAATTCATGGACAAATGGATTTGGGGGAAAACTGGGTCAAGTGGATCAGTTTTATATTATCAACTATGAAATGACCTGTTCTAATTAATGGAGCCCCTAAGGTTTTTTTGATGCTCAAAGAAGAATTAGGCAAGGGGACCCTCTACCCCTTTTCTATTCGTTCTAGCTATGGAGGGTTTAAACAAGGTGATTACAACAACAAAAGTAAATGGATGGATTACTGGTTTTGAAGTTTCCACAAACAATGACAGGAGTTTGAAACAGGTATGAACAATCTTCAGTAAGCATGTCAATAATATAACCATAGCATCAAACCAAATAATTTCCAAGGCTAATAGAAGTAATGGCAATGAACTGCCATACCTGCTGAAGCAGAGCAATCCTCTGATTTGTTGCAGCCATTACAATAGCACAAAAGGGAAACCTCGACGCCTTCAAGCTATTACTCATCTTGAAACCCTCACTAGCTCTAATACTCCCACCCCAAGAAACAAAGTTCTCATTAATAAACACCACCAAATCCTCATTACATAGGGTCCTCTCACAAAAAACAGGTGTATCCGGATGATCCGGTGAATGCAAATAAACAAACAGCAGCTTATACTCATTCCTAGACCTCTGCAATGCGTCCATAAAACCCTCAGCAACAAAATTCGGCCTTACACTTCCAAAATCCCTCTCAAAACACGCAACAAAATCCATAGCTTCCGCTACCGCTGCAGATACCGACAGTAAACGTGTCGATGATTCCCCATTACGTCCCGAATTTAGCCCAATCATACCTAATCCATACGATAGAACACCACTAGCCGCCCAAACACCCAATCCAACCGCACCTGAAATTAGCCTTAAACTACCTGAAATAATCGAAAACGGCAAAGTGACAATCTTCCAAGCCAGCCCCGGCGGTCCACCGGCAGCACCAACAACAAGTCCGGTTTCTACTTGTTCCGTATTCGTGCTAGAAGTAGTAGTAGTAGCTTCAGAAGCATTTACAGCTTCAGCACGAGGATTTGAGGTGAAATTTGAGAGCGCTAATTCGAGATCCCAATTATGTGCAGAGAGAATCTCCGTACACAAATCGGGATCATCCAGCCCAGTAATTGCTTGAAAATGAGCTAATTTATCAGCTACATCGCCCATTTCTGCGTCCTACTACTCGAAATTCTTCCAATTATGCTAACAATTCCCAAGAAATTGAAGAAATTTAGGGTTTTCTTAGTTTTGACTGCCACCCGTTCGATGAAATGCGCAAGAGAAAGTCCAGTGTATGGAAATGGAGAAAAATGGGAAATGGTTAATTTATAGACAGATATGCCCCTGATTGTCTTGGGAATAACAAAGTTGCTATTCCCAGTGTTTTCTAGTCGAGAGTAAGAGCATATTATTTGATCAACTTTTAAAAACACTCTCGTAAATCAATTTTTAACTATCAAAAATAATGTAACCGAGGTCACTCATGCTAATACAACATGGTTAATTTTTCTCGATAAATGTCATGGTATCATGTGTTTACACTTGATCATATTAATTTATTATGATTAAATGACCTAATGAAATGATAATATGAATTGCGTTAGTATAAATTTATTATATGATGATGTTTAACTAGAAAAAAAAGATGCTTCTTATTTTTGAGTTAAAATTCAAAGTCATTGTTAAGTGTTTACTAGTAATTCTTCATATTTGTAATATTGATGCACTTTTGATCCTCTCTCAAAATTTTATTGATTTTGTTTACAATTTTATGTATGAAATATTCGACTGTTTATTTTATATATTTGTTAGAAATAATAACTGCATATAAAAAAGATGAGAAGAGGAACACAAATTATGTTTTCTTCTTAAGAATTTGGAAAGAAAAACTTGATTATGCTGTGTCATTTTGCGTTGCATAGTAAAGAAAAGTATATAAATTTGATTAATTTAAATGGTGGATTGATTGTGACATTGGAAATATTGGTTTAACAAAAACTTTTAGTAGAATTAATTTTTAAAATTTAAATTCAAGACTTATGAATAAAAATGAAAAAAAATTGACTCGTTCTATTTTTTATGAAGTATCTATAAATAACTTGGAGAAATCAACAGATTTTACTAGATAATATTAGTATATCTTACAAAATCAAATAGTTGGAGTATTAGTTACTTTTTGTCATTAGCAAGTACTATTATTATTATTATTATCGTTAATCTTATTATTATTATTATTATTATTTATTTTATCATTTTTT
>JAOTQR010000100.1:2712992-2736583 GCA_025774065.1 Solanum ossicruentum | reverse complement strand
TATTAATGCAAAACTGATGTAAGATGTTTATTAGAATGTTAACATCTAACATGGTCACTTTTTTTTATAGTGATGTATTTGTGATTATAATATTGCTCGCTCTGTAATTACTTACCAAAATACATCTATATAATTAACAAAATTATGTTTGATGAAATATTTTAACAAGTTGACTAGCAAATATGGTAATACAAAGAGTTATTTCTATTACATCGATTTTTTTGTTTTCTGCACTTTAGTATTTGTACTCATTTAAAATCTGATTAATTAGAATTCGTACCTAAAAATTTGGTTTAGTAAATTTATAATGAAGTATCTAACATGTTCATATTTTCTATTTATAATAATAGTATTGTTTGTATTTATATATTATCATTGGTTTTTTATTTTAATGAATTTTCTTTTTTTTCATATCTAATATTTTCTGCTTTTGGGAGCTTGATATTTTTGAGACGAGGGTTTTCCAGAAACAATTTTTCTATCTCTATAAGGTAAGGTTTGCTATATTTTACCTTTTCCAGACTCCACTTATGGGATTACACGGGTATGTTATTGATAATAGTATTTTTTAATATGCAATTTGTATGTTGTACTGATTGATCTGTAGCTTAAAATACTTTATCAAAATGCATCCATATTTTCAAATTATATTAGATGGATTAGCTTAGCAAGTTGACTTAATTTTATATATATATATA
Organism: Solanum ossicruentum; assembly: GCA_025774065.1. NCBI lineage: Eukaryota > Viridiplantae > Streptophyta > Magnoliopsida > Solanales > Solanaceae > Solanum > Solanum ossicruentum. The sequence goes on along the minus strand of JAOTQR010000100.1, from coordinate 2,735,885 downwards.
TATATATATGAATTATTGAGGTGTGATATAACCAAGTTTAGGTGAAAACTCAAGTCAAATGGGATGGATTTCTCTTTTCTTTTTCTTCTTCTATTAAAAAAATACTGTTTTGAATTAATTTGCACTAACAATTTCATCCATACATAATACACAAAGAGATGAGATAGCAAGTAACCCGTAAAATATAATCAATGTACAACCAACAATTTCATCAGTATGCACTACGTAAAAAGATGACATAGAAAATAACCCATAAAATATAATCGAAGTGCGTCTAATTCTTTCTATTTTTTTTTCAAACAAAAAGTTAAAATACGAAAAAAAAAATCAGAATGAAAAGTGTCAATTGTCTAATGGATAGGACCTCTAAAAAAAAGAAAGGACAAGTTCAATGCACTAAAGCTTCCACTATGCACAGAATTCAGAAAAGAACCCGACCACAAGGATATAGAATTTGTCGAGGATTCAGACAATTGGAAATTTGTTACAATTACAGAGAACCTGTCGAATCAAAATTTACACATCCTATATAACAATAATTAGTTGACTAGTTTTATGTATTTACAGCCTAATTCCTTATCATTTACCTGAGCTCTCACAGGAGCTCCCCAGGTTGGAGATAATATCATGAATTAACAACCTCACGATACTACTACCCGATGACCTTGAGATATCGACACATTCCTGCAAATCTGCATCACAAGAAATCGAAACTAACTCATGGTCATTGTCTAGATACTTGATGTCGAAAGTGCCAAGCTCTAACTTAAGCCTCTTAGCTACTTCCTCCTTCAACTTAACTACACCAGAATTTAAACAAAGCCGGAATCTTATGATGTCTTCCTTGAATGTTGCTTTTATTGTAACGGATGTCACTTCAGGCCAGGCAGAATATTGTTGCATTGTATCGGGGGGAACATAAACAGGGTCCTTGGCAGTTGCATCAGTAAAAGGTGGGTTCATCAAACTATAGTCCTGGGCACGTTCATCAACCAGAGCGTCTCCAGGTGAACAAAGATTTTTCAGATCGTGAGAGCTGCCTGCATCCTCGACTAGCATTCCTCCAAATGGTTTCTGGGTGTGTTTTGGAACAACGGGCCGAGGCTTCAAGAATGCAGAAGATAAGTTGACGTCTTTTGTGGTCTGACAAGCTGCTTCCAGAGAGCCTCCCACTTTCATGCATGACTCACGTGCTGGTGAATTCACCAGCTCTTTCTGAGGGGAGAATTCATTTCCAGCACAAGGACTTCCTTGGCATGAACCATGGGATGTAGGTGTCCCTGCACTCTCTTCTCTTGAGACACTCCCTGTTCTGGACTTATGTGAGCCTTCAGCATGCAGAAAACCGTTCTGTGGAGGAGGGAATTTCTCATTCCTGGTCACCCTGCCTCCTAGCATTTGATTTGATGGTTCAGCTTCTATGTGAAATTCTGGTGTTCCATGGTTGGAGAACTCATTATTCTCCTCGGGAAATACTGAAGGTTTAGATGATGGTGAACTTGGCAGATTGGAACCATTTGCACCAGCAGGCCAAGAAATTGAACTAACAGCAGCAGGAAGTGAATTTGGTGCCAGTGAAGTCAGAGTAAATGCACCTTCGGCTCCTTGAACGGATTCAATTACACACTTCAGCTTTGAAAGGGAACGGTTGACCTTATTTATCTTGCGTGATGGCCATCTAGAGATCCCATGCTGCCTACAGATGCGTTTCATTGTGGTAGGGCAAACTGTTGTTGCAAGAACGTTGATGAGAATAGCTAAAAAGGAAATAAAAGAGCAAACGTCTATATGAGCAATTTGGTCAACAAAAAGCATTTCAAATCAAGAACATACCGCCAAGACTCTTTGCAGCATCCTTGAGACTTCCAGAAAAGTACTGTTGCAAAACCTCTAAGCTTATTGTTTTCTCAGCTTTTCCACGTTTTCTCTCTGATTTCTTTCCCGATGCTTTATTGTCGGAGTTAGATACATGGTTAGGGGATTCACCTGTACCACTTGTGCTCCTTGCACTTCTGGAAACATCAGATCCGACTGCTGACTGCTGTTCTCCCACTGGATCAAGATGCATCCATCCATTTGGTAAACAAGTCAGCTGAGAAAAAGATTTTGGTATTAGTACAGATTCAGGCTTTGAGTCAAATTTCTCTTCCATGGAAGCCTTAATAATCTCAACTGAGCTCCAGTCATGCTCAAGTTCCCCTCCAGAAGCAATGCTGAGACTCCTGAAGTGCTGCTTCATTGTCAGTAAGAGCGACTTAAGCAAAGCTTGCTGGTTACTGTAATCCCCATAATCCGGAGGCAGAAAAAATTCCAGAATATAATCATCATTGGCGGTATGACTGCTCCGTAAGCAGATTGCAAAACAACTGGTCAACCCAAACAAGCGGGCATAATGTACCAAAGGGTACTCGGTTTTGCAAAATTGTGTGATATCTTCACAATAGCATGATTTTCGTGAAGCGTATGCTCTTCCAGCAACTCCCTGTCCCTTTTGTAAATGATGCTCAGCACAGGCATCACGGAAACCCCACATGTGAGCATCAACTACATAAAATGCTACATCTGTTGTGGACATACAGACCTGTCCCATGCAGCTTCCATCAAAACTACTGCAGCTCTTTTTCAACCCACCACCATCAGCCAGAACACTGCGATGCCTGCATGGAACCCATGTCTGAGCCAGAGGCAGTTTGTATGTTTCACACACTGCAGTTAGTATCTCCAAGATGTCAACCAATGCATTCTGCCGGCCTTCATTGCAGATCTGGTTCATATACCCCATCACATAGACCTGTTCAGAAAAATGATCAATAACCACTTAAATGAGAAATGTTTACACAACTGATCTTCACCTGAGTGTTTGGGTGGTCCAATATCTCCGAACTTTTTAAATTTACAGCCTGCAGAAAGTAGAATTAGATTAACAAAGAAGAGCTCATCTTGAAAAACGAAAAGGCAAGAAAAATTGATGGACACATTTGCTTTAGATATAAAGATGTGTTTATCTACTCAAAACTAATTAATACCCTACATAAGTAACCACAATAATTAAATTACTCTTGCAGATAGATGTCATGCCATGTGAAGACTGCACAATACATGTCCAAATGCAACCTTTGTGAGCCAACAACAGTATCAAGCAACTCCCACTGAGTGCACGATTGAGTTTGTGAACACGTTTCAACAAACAAAATCCCAGCCTCTCACAGTACAATAGATGCTATAAATAGCTAGTTCTAACAATCTCATACAGTTAATGCAGAAACACAAGATCCAATGTTATCGAAAGATATGACATCTAACCTGAGAGATGTGAATTAGGAAATTTACAAAGATTAAAAGAACCAACCTCCAGTGCTCTGCATACTTTATCCACCTCAGCAGCATAGTTGATCTTCTGGGAGGTCATTATGAGCTCCAGTACACCAACACAGGATCGTCCAGATGCTTCAAATACAGGCAGCGCTAAAGTTCCTCGTACATTGTAATGCAAAGCATGATTAAGACGAGGGAACTCTCTACTGGAGTAGTATTGCACGTTTGGTGTCCATTCAGGCAACTTAAGGCGGAAAACACGGCCCGGAAGTCCAAGAACTCCATCAGTCTCTCCATCCACCGCAAACATATACGTCAGAGAAACTGTTCGATACTGATGAAGCCCATTACACTCAGGGTCAAGAACAAAGGGCTGTCCTGAAGTTGTGAGTACAGACCGACCAGCTTCCTTTACAGGTGCCCAAACCTGAGCTAAAACTCGCTCTACTGTGGATTCCTTTAAGTATCGGAGTGCTTGTGTCATCCTCTCCTTGATTTTACAAGACCCCTCTGGATAATCTCCATGTATTAGTCCTGAAATTGGTGGAGGAAGTCGTCCTTTATCAGCACTGCCAGTTTCAGTTTCAGTTATAGCCTCTAGATCACCACTGTCTGCTCCAAAAATGGAAGGCAAATAGATTACTCTTTCATTGTGTGTTCCCAGCCAATGATGCACGTTCAACTCATTTATCCCCTTTCCACAGGGACAAAGGGGCAATAAGTTCATACATCACAAAGTAAAGGTACTCATCAAGAATCTAACTATTGAAAACTACAACTAGGTCATTATAAAGTTTAACATGGAAAAAAGTTCAACTTTTGTATTCAACAGTCTACGCTATTGGGAAAACAATTAAAGAAGAGTGACAGCATAGCTTTAATGTTCTACTTGAAGATACTATATGCTTCCAATATCGAATTCATCAAGAAAAAGCAGACTTGGTTCACATTCTGTTCTTATCTACAGAAACAAGAATTATTTCTACCTATTTTGTTCATCAGTAAGCAAGAGATCTAATCAGAAATACTTTTTACATTGTATTAATACTCAGATGTCCAGCGTGCTCTTTATCTTCCATCTGATTGCTAAACAGAGATCAGCACACCTACACAGAAACTTTCCTGCTGTAATATATGTGCACCGGTTGTTTACACTAAACCAATAACTAAGCCTGTCTTTCATTTCAATTAAATCTTTATCACTTAACCAACGTTCCTAATATTAAGATATGTTTTGTATATAATGTTACATTAATATCTCAGAACGTAAAGAAAAACGTCATACTTATTTACTTACTTTTATAGTTTAAGTAAATATAGTAGCATCTACGTTCATAAATTATGAAAGAAAAAAAAACTACATGATCCCTAAACAAGGAAATAAAAATGGAAAGAAAATGAAGAAAATAAATCTAACCACTCTCAATGTGTAACTATTGATCTCATAGAATCAAATTTACTAAACTTGATGTGAATAAACATAGGGGTAGGCTGTGTACATCCGACCCCCCCTTACCCCGCAATGGGCGGGAGCCTTTGAAGCAAATGTTGTTGTTGTTGTTGTTGTTTGATGTGAATAAAAGAGTGGGAATAAGTAGTGTCTCGAAATTGAAAAAGTAAAACATAATATTCTATAAACTGAATTTCAATAGATTCAATTCAGATTGTGCAAATATGGTATCTAATTCTGCAATCTATCTTTTCTAAAATAAATTTTAAAAAAATTAGGGGTAGCTCACGTAACCAATCAACTGAACTTACCAACAAGGTGAAAGTTCATGTAAGTTAGCTTTCCTTTCTTTCTGTTTCTGCAAAAGCTAAAGTTTGCATACTTATAAAAAGTTTTTTCTTGAAGAAGTGTTTGTTTGATACAGTTTTTCCAATTAAAGGATGACAATTTGCAAAATGAAAATATCAAAACAAACACTTCATACAAAATTAGCAAACTTCAGTTTTTCTGTAAAAACAAAATCAAATGCAAACTAAACTTGTACAAGCCTGACAAAGGTAACCTAAATTTGCAGCAAGAACAAAAAGTCAACTAACTCAATTCAAATATATTCTCAAAAAAAAAAAAACAGCTTAAAACCCAAACCAAAGGCTTACATACAAGCGACAAATCTAGGGTGGCCGGAGATACGAACAGCGCCGGAAATTCCATTTCCGGCTTGTTTTTCGTCGTTATCATCGGAAAAAGCCCAAAGAGGAGAGCAAGGCAGGAACGGAGACCCAGGATTCGACGAAACCGCCGCAGCAGCAGCTAAAATCTGATCAAATGACCAGGAAGAGTCGATATCGAGATCGAAATCCATCATCATAGACTCTCTCTCCGTCGCCGTCGCCGTCGCCGCCGTACACGGCGGTTGCTGCGGCTTTTGAGTCATTTCTCCTTCTGGTTCCGACATTTTTACTCAATTTTTCTCCAGATTTTTTTGCTTGTATGTGGCGAGTGGAGAATGGCAAATGGCAATTGGAAGAGAGTGATTCTATTGAAGAGAAAAAATAACTTGGAATCTAATAAGTTGGAAACTACTACTTGCAACTTGCAAAAGTTTTAAGGGATTATTCTATGCATCAATCACTATCTACCATATAGTATTGGAATCTCGTCGGGTTGAGAATTTAAAGTTTATATATTTCGGACATATGATTAGAAAGTTATTATTAAATAGAATTCAAGATTCGAATTGTAAAAATTCATGAAGTGTCTTAAATTGGTGATATTTCGTAATGACCTATTTGGAGTTCAACGATTCTTTAAACTTCGATGCTCGTACTTGACACCAAAGCATTACAAAGAATTCATTGAGTGTCTTGAATCTTACCCCTCCATAATAATGAAGTTATCTTTGTATTGGGTGTTGTATTAACTTCGTAAAGATCTATGAAGTATCTTGAAGTGATGATACTTTGTAACAAATTGTCTAGAGTCAAACGATTCTTTAAGATTTCGATGCGCATACTTGACACCAAAGCATTACGAGAAGATCAGGGAATGTCTTGACACTTATCCTTTCATAATAATGGAGTTGTCGATGTATTGAGTATTGCTTTGTTGTGCGTTATTGTCTTAAAAAGAAATATTTGAAAACACTGATAGTTGATCAAGAAACTTATTCAATTTGATCATTGCTAATGTTTTTTATCCCAAATCTTTGGGGATGTTATTTTCAACAACGATGATTACACTTTTTTATGTTATTTGTACCATTATTCGATTTACGACCTCATGAATTTTAACAATATTATTAATCAATTTCACAATGAGTTATGTATTGGCCATTTCAACTCTTCCAAATAGTTTTAACTTTTTCTTTTACAGCAATAAAGGGTTAAAAGAATATTTTAATTTCAATTTTATAAATAAATAATTTTGTATAAGACTTTCTTCATGACTTCCTATTCAATTAGAGGTGCGCGTCTAATTTATCTACCCACTCATCAATTACGATATTCACTTGACTTGCATTGATAGATAGCTTTCATTCGGTATTCAATTATTCACCGAGTTTGATTTGCGTAATGTATGTTCAACTTTTTTAATTCTCATGAAATTGAATCCAACTATTTTTGGAGACAGACTTTTATAATCTCAAATTCGACCCCTTAAAATTGGAAGAATCTCAACTATTTCAAATATTGATTCAAATATTACTAACTTAATACGCATAAATTTTGAGGAAATTTCTCATGTATAAATAATAAGCTCTATTTTTTTTAATTTCCTTCAAATTGCATCTAGGTGAACACATAAGGAAATTGCTTTATGAGACCCATTAAAGAGAACCAAAAGAATTTTTTAACAAAAAAAGTGATTTTCATTAGTGACGTAACCATTCATAGAAATTTTAAAAAATAATCATATTCTTTCTTTTATTTTTTTTTAATTCTAATTTTAAAGCTGATTTATAGTTGGTCGAAAAAGACATCCTCATTTAATAAATTGATGACTTGAGGAAACAATGTATTGGTGAATAACATAAAGTTTATCGCTATGTCATGAGGATAAAAAGATAATTATTTTGTGATAGACCCCAATTTCAAGAAAAGCACTTCAAAGCATATGAGAAAAAGAAATACACAATGAAAAAGGCATGAAATTAAAAGAAAAACGATAATACTAATAAAATAATATGATCATAGAAGCACTAAAAACATCAATAGTAAGAGAAAAACGTAGATAATAAATTATGAGAATTATGTTATTACAGTAATAATATATTCAGTAAAATTTTGCAAATGTAAGTGGAGCTTGCGAAGATTAAAATGTACGCAAACTTTATCATTACCTCATAGAGATATAGAAGGCATTTCCGAAAGACCCTCATTTTAAAAAAATATCATTCCTAAAATCAGAAAATACTAGATATTGAACGACTAATAAAGTGGACAACAAATGAAAATTTATTAAGATAATAAAAGTAACAAAATAAAATGATGAAAAGTAACAACATAGTATATACCAACACGACTACAACTATTAACCTACTATATCACAAGGTCCAGCATCATCCAACTCATACTAGTTTTCTAATATTCTACTCTAATAAGCTATTTCTACTCTTTTCTATCTAAGCTAATATTCTCGGTGATACGAAACTGCGTCACATCCTATCCAATCACACCCTTCAAATACTTTTTTGATCTACCTCTACATTTTCACGTCCCACCAAGCTTAATAATATAAAATAATATTGCAAGTAAAAAGTGACTTTGTTGTGAGTTTAAATATTTTACTTCTTAGTGGGACTCGGTGATTTAGTTGATTTTCTAAATATTAAATTGGTGGCTTTAAAAAAAAAAAACAAGCGGTGAGGAAGCAAAATCACAAAATGGAGTCTATGTTAGTATCCTTTATTCATATTATATTTTATATTATATTGTATGTAGATATAGAGGAAAATTATGTACTTTAAAGTCATTATTAAAAAAAAAAAGTGATTCTACTTTACTATTCTTGAGTGCTTCATTACTGTGGATGGTGATTAGTGTGCTAATCTTTTGTCATTACTATAACACTTTAATTAACTCCATTTAATGATTTAATCAGTCGTATATATTGTACAACCACAAAATTTCAAATTTTCTATTGACTCCGTTTTTTGAATGTGGAATTCAAAGAAATATGGTGGAAGGAGCCCGCTTACCCACTCCCCTCCCCCTCTCCCCCATTGCTAAGAGCCTCGCTCTCTTGTCATGTCATGTCATGAAGACTACAATTGGTAGTAGATCATACCTCCACTGTTAATAAATGGTGGAAAGACTCAAATCCTGAACCTCTGCCTACTCTACTATGGTGAATTGTGTGAACCGTCTCATCTAAAAAACTTAGATATCAAAGAAGGAACATTTTTATTTAGTTAATTATGTATTAACAGTTATTACAATTCTGTCTAGTGTCTAACTGGACAAGGTTAGATTAGCGACTCCTTGTAATACGTCGTCCCATATGAATCTTCCAATTAACAAGATCTGCATTCGGCATCTCTAATGTCAATCAATTCTTGATAAACATTTTTTAATTGATTAAAATAATTGTATATGTTCCTGAACTTTCAATTCAATTATTTTTCAAAATTATTAAGTCAAATATGTAAGTCATATATTTATAAAAAAAAATTTAAACAACAAAAAGACTTTGTTTTTATAGTGCTAGTTTTCTTTCTTTGAAAACACAAATTAATTTAACATGACTATGTATATTATTGTTCAAATAAATATATAATTACTTCGATAATTAGAAGCAAATATTGAAAATTCCAATTTGGAGTGTACTAGAATTTGAGGGCCCCATTAAATTGTCCACCCACTAATATTATTGTTAAAAATATAAATATTAAAAAGCTTTGATTAATTTGAATTCAATTAAAAAATTCTATTTTAGAGAATATAATATTTTTTATTAGAATTAACTTTCAATTTAAAATTTAAACTCAAGAAATAATATGTCCCGCTAGCATGCTTCAAATTATCCAATTAATAAAATGTTAGGTAGAAGAGATATTAGTAAAACTCAAATTTGTTTCTATAAAATTTAAATTCTGAGTTCGTCTCTATTATTAACTACTGAAATTTTGGAATTTAAACCTCTAAATTGTCTTAATCCATGAAAAAAATAGTGTTTTCTCCACCTCCATTTTGGTATATGAAAGTTACATATAAATATTATTATCATTTATTATTATGATTATAATTATTTAATTTGTAACTTTCATAGACCTAAAAGGACCCACGAGAAAAGAAATAATAACGAGCTTTCTGCGTCATTTTCTAAAATTATATTCCAAAAAGTTTGAATGAGAGAAAAACATTAACTTTTATTTCAGAAACAATTTAAAAAAAAATAAGGAAGAAGCATTATTTATTAATTAGTATGTTAAGAAAGTATTTATATAATTACACCACATATTAGTAGAGAGAGAATTTAAAATTTATCGTTTATGAGTTGTTATAACGATCTCAAAATATTTATAATGATAATAGTTGAATTTACAGTCAAATATTTAATAAATTCTTCTATATGTATATCTGTTATATAATTTTTTGTGATAAACATTAAGTAATCTACAACTTGATAAAAATGATAATTAATTTTCTTATCACATATTAAACTATATTGATAGTGTAAAACATACTTTAGTGTGACTACATGCAACTTACATATTATTTATATGAATTAATAAAGAAGTTACAAAATTAAGTTGCTTGATACGTAAAAGCTAATAAAATATTTAAGAAAAAAATTACAAGGATGCGCAAATATATATTAAATAATTAGCTAATATAACTATAGTTTGAATTAATTAGGGTCTGCAGCAAATATTTAGCTGTAATTATAGTTTGAGTTTTGTATAATTCGCGCGATTTATTCAAATGTTATGCGTTATTATACAAAAGTTGTGCTACGAATCAAATGGTATAGTGAAATATACAAACACTGAGAATTGATGAATAGCGACTTATACAAATATTGTGCACGAATAGTATAGCGAAATATACAAACTCTATATAAAAATTGTGAATTGTATAATGAATTATACAAATGTATAAAAATATTTCGCGAATTATACAAATGTTGTTATAACTTAGTTACGAAATATAATTACCCAAACTATAGCTATGAAGCATAACTAAGATATTTTTAAATGACTATGTGCGAAAATTCCTCTAACCATTTTTAGATACAACAACAATAACAACAACATACCCAGTAATATCCCACAAGTAGGGTATGGGAAGGATTTAATGTACGCAGACCTTACGCTACCTCTAACCAGATAAAAAAATAAATTGTATTTCAAGTTTTATCACCCATAAAATCTGGCACAATTTGTTCTATAATTATTATAAAATATGTTCCCTTTTTGTTTGGTATTTAGTCGCTTAGTCCTTTCCAACTAATTAATCTTTGTCTTAAATCACCTATCATTGCCACCATTATCTTCCTAACCATTAGATTATTATCGTCAAGATATTTTATTTAGACAATCAAATTAGTTCTGTGTTTTTGATTGAACACTTCAATTTTTAATAAAGTATTTCAAATAGACAGTTTCAATTCAAATTTAGAAAAAATTATTGGTGTTTTGACATTGCTATTAAATTACAGGACTAGCAAAACTCACTACACCAATAATCACTTTTTTAATAATGTATCAAGTCAAAAATTGATAAATAAATTCGAATTCGAATAGAGGAAGTGTGTTATTTTCTTTTGGCTACTTAAGCTATTAATGAGATCATTGTATGACAAAATACATGTAAAAATTTAATCCATTAGATGGTTGATTATGAATAATTTAAGGGGGTTAATTAGTGGAATATCACATCATAGCACACTATAAAGAAAAATAAATTTCATTTTACACTGTTCAAAATGAATTTCATATTTCCATAATTAAATATGACTTAATTTGTAAATTTTCTTTATTACAAATGAAATAATTTATAGTTATAAATGTTTAAATTTTATTTGAGACTACAAATTTCAAAAAAAAAAAAAAAGAATCTCTCTACATAAAAAAATGCTGTATCAATCAAGCAATACCAAATAAACTGAAACAAAAGAAATTATAATAATCTTTCAAGCAATATATTTCAAGAGTCAAATCAAATGTGTAGATATTATTCGCGATTGTAGCATAGGTCCATGTGAGAACTCGGGTAGATAAATTTTGTCAAATTTAGATAAAACATCAGAGTTAGAGCTTTCAATATAGGTTAATCCATCCCATCAAACCATATGTATTTGTCATGGTTAAGTAACGAAATGAGGTTAGAGAATGCATTTAAATCAACCAAATTTAAGCGATAAACACACACATACACACACACATATATATATAGAATAATAAATGTCTCGTAATACTTATTTGTTTTACATAAACACTCGATGTGAGTAAGTTTTTTTTGTTGCAACAACCCCACTTGAGTAATTACAAGTACAGAGATGCAACAAACAAACTTTCAACAGAATCATAAAGTACACATACACAAGCTTCTAATACTAACTATTCCTGAAGATTGCATATACCAACAAGACGACAGTGTCTCATCCTCTACGCGTTATTATTGAAGATTGCAGATACCTGTTTGAAGTCAACAACAACAACATTACCCACATTCGAAGAGAAGCAAACAAGTGGATATTCTTTTTAGGAAAACGCAATCAAGGATGAAATCGAGTAAAAAAGATTCAATTTAGAAAGGCAAGTTGCAACCTTTATTCCCTTCCAAGTTTTCATGTTGAAGCAGTTGTTTAACTTTCTAAACAAGACGGCGATTTGGTTCCTGCACTGAAACTTTTCATATCTTGACTAGAACAAATGAAGATCCTCTTCGCGACGTTGCAGAACTCTCTGTGATAAAATAATTAAGCAACATATTATGATATGCAAAGTATTAGAGATCTTACATGAAGCTATAATATATTTATTATATATTAACTTGAGATCGTCGTAGAAACCTATAAACTTCAAATACTGGATTTGCATATGAGCTATTTACTTCTAATTTTAAGTTGTTAATGGATAAAGAAACTTACGGCCAAGGATGGTCGCCCATAAGCATCACGTCACCTTCATCATCTGTAAAAACGATCTCCCATTTATTTCGTGTGTGGAGCTCTTCCTGGATCTCGAACATCTCTTCGAGTTCCTTTATGAGCTCATCATATCCACTGAGTATGGTTAAATCCACCGCACGACCCACAGCTACACCTTGCATTTGAACCTTCTCAAGGGATTCATATAAGGTGAAAAATATTTTTATTTCTATTGATGTCTTTGGAGTAGTAGCGAACATGTAAAAATGCAATTTACTTTTTTCATTTTGGTTTTCGTACCTTGGTGCAACTTCTGGTGGAAGGAATCTGCTTGTTGTAAACCTCCTTTGGTGGCGGATTCAACTGCTCTTGCTTCTGATCTTCGGAATCTCTTGAAAGTCCAGAGTTGTTCTCTGAATCAACAGCAGAAGTCATGTTTCCAGAGCACCCTTCAGCAGAGCCATCGGGCAGTTTCTCATTAGCAGAACTGAATGAGGGACAGTTCAAGTCAATACCAAACAATCTACAGGATGTAATTGTATCACATTTTCTCTCATCGTCTAGGCGAGGAAGCAGGAGATTGTTCTGCTTTCCGAATTGTGAGGATGCAAAGCTTGGAAAAGCAGGTCGAGGTGAAGCACTTTTACTGGCTTCTGTCTCATCCAAAAGCATATTCAGAGAAGCATTTACTTTAGAAGCTGACTGAATTCCATCTACCCGAGCCTTAAAAGTACTGTTCGCGGTAATTGTATTTGATTGTGAAGTATGCAAGGAAAATGGATTATCACTACTTCGTCCTTCAATATCAAGGTTAAATTGCCGTGAAGGAATCCAAACGGCTAAACCAGCTGGGGAAACAGGTTCTACCAGGAAAATAACAGAATAATAATCAAGAAAATGAAGATAGTGAACCATGCGTAAAAAATGTATAAAACCATGCCAAGGATTATGCGTATGCTTGTTAAATTTCCACCTGAAGCTTTGGGTTCGTTATGTGCTCGATGCCTTTTATTCTTCACTCCTATTGGCTGAACAAGCGAAGTAGTGACTGACGCCACAAATGGTTCGATGTCCCATGGAGAAACTCTGTCAGGTCTTGAAAAAGATGAAGGTTCATCCCACTGAACCTGGAAAGATGGAAGAAAAATGAAGAAATTTAAATCAATCTAAATGTATCAATCCATTCAATGTCGACAACAGACAACTATATCAACCTTCAATGATCGCCATTTAGAATCTTTCCACTGCGAAGAACTATCTTCAACTCCTACTATGGTACCTGTAAATCTGCGAAATTATGAAGGAACAGCCGAATAAAAAATATAGTAGAGAAACGACTTGTTTGAGCTTCAATTAAGTTGATATTTTACCACCTTCTTTCCGGAATCTCTTCCCCTTCAAAATGCATCTTGAATCTCATGCCAACTGAATACCGATGATTGACAGCCTCAAGATATTTGTTTAGGCCTACGATAAACTGACTTGTTCTGAAGATTTTCCACACAAAATATTGAGAACATAGGCAACATTTAGAATGTTCTCCCAGGAAAAAAAAACTAATGTCAACATTGCGGGAAGAACATAAAAGGGCAGCCTGGTGCACCTAAGCTCTCGCTATGCACGAGGTCCAGACCACAAGGGTATTTTGTATGCAACCAAGGCTCCGCCTCATTACATCTAAAAGTTCAAATAAGAATAGAGATGCATAAGAGAAACCTCGGTTTGTAATAAACAACGAACATGCTCTGGGTCGCAACAGCATGAGATGCAGTAGCTAACACTCCTAGGTGCATGCTCTGACTCGAAATCACAGATTGTGGCATTGAGCTTGGTTGGCAAGCAAGTCGTCTAAACCCAATTCGAACTTCACCTTCTTCACTCCTAAACACAACATAATGAATAAATGGTGACAATCATGATGTTTATGATAAGATTTAAGAAGTGCAATAGACAAACAAGCACCAGAGATAAACCTCAAGAATACGAAAGAATCCCCCGCAACTAATCTCTTCGAGGAAACAAAGGTACTCCACCCTGTGGTAAGCAAATGCCTCCGTGGTTGGCCTGTTAATCAAGAATCAAGATTGAATACTTTCTCCATATAACTAATAGATAAAGTTTCATCGAGATTATCCTTTTGTATGTCGTAGGCAAACCAAATTGGACACGACAAGGTGTCAAATAACTACCTCTAAGTATATGTTTAAAGTGCCACTTGAAGCCATGAATGTCCTTGGCGACCAATACCTGTGTTGGAGTCGGTTGGGTCATGTCCTGCATAAAAAAATATAGCATAACAAGATCGACAGGTAATACATAATTTTCTCAAAATGGACAGACTATAGAATGTAACAAGAAAGGATCAAATGTATTACCAGGGGAGGCAGGCATTCCTTAGCATGTTTCCTGAGAATGGAAAATCCACCGTGAGTGCTCGTATCAGATGCAGTTAGAACCTTGTAGAAGGTATGAACTTTTGGCCTTGGAGGCTCGGGCACGGACGGATCTGGGCTAGTCGGCTCAACTTGCTAAATCGGATGATAGTTATTATTGGTCAATTGATCATCAGAACATAAAAGAACAAGTGAACACAACATTATAAGTTCTTACATCTGCTACTGGCAACAAAGTAATCTGCGCGTAAACCTCGTCAGTATCTTGCTCAGCCTACAACAAATTTTCCATGGGAAAAGTCCTTATCAAAACTTCTTTTTTCTATACAAAGGACCTGGAATTAGCTACAAACTTAATCGTTATCTTCGTCTAAATAGCTTGTAGCTAACAGAATTATTTGACTGTAGTTAAACTACAAAATCTGTTTGTCAATAATTCTCATCTTTTTAGAAGTTTATACGAGTGAACCCAGTACATAGAAACATTACTGTTTAACTAAACTAACCAAGAAAACGGCGAAAGTACAGCTAATTACCAGAAGTTGAATGTGAAGTACGCGACAAAGGATCTTCGGTTGCAGATTGAACAATGGTATTATCTGATTCAGCTCCGGATTTGTTGATGCCTCCAACTATCCATACAAAAAAATCAAACTCAGAAAACAAGCAACAATAACAAATATGGCGAAGGGCCAAAAATACTCATAATGTATTTGATATAGAGCAACTTTATCCTCCGTTTCAAAAGTGTCTCGTTCGTATGCTGGTAGCCAAAGGCCCAAAGTTGCCATTGTTAGCTAATGGAAATCTTTTTCCCTATTAAAAAATTCAAAACCGAAAAAATGCCACCTATTAATAATTAAAATTGCTCAAGACAAACTGAAATCTACCATAGCCCTTGCAGTTAATTGAGCTAGAAAGCTTTATTTGCACTTATTTGGTGAATCTTTTAGCAAAAATCTGTTTTTTATTTTGGTTTCCAATCCGCTGTCCTGTACCTGAATTGGGTCCCACTAAATCTGGATTCACACCGGAAAGTCCTATAAGCACTCAATAACAAAGGCGACTCCGTAATCAATATAACTCAAACACTAGACTTTGGTTAAGTACAAAAAGAGTATATATCACTCTACTTGTTAGTTCCGTCTAGACTCAAAACCAAATTAATATCTATAGGACCTGCATTTGGACCACTAAATTTAGATTCATGCTGGAAAGTCTGGTGAAGTGATCAAAACAGAGGAGACACCGTACCCAAAGTAGCTCGAATACGAAACCTCTTGTTAAGGATAAAATTGCAACACTATTGTTAGTTCCACCTCGCATTCAAAACCAACTTTGAAACAAATTAATACCTACACTGCCCACATTGGGACCACAAAATCCGGATTCACAACGGAAAGTCTGGTAAAGCGTTTCCTAACAAAGGCAACTTCGTACCCAACAAAGCTCGAACTTGAGACCAATAACTAACAAGTACATACCACTCCACCACAACCCTTGTTAATTCTTCTACTGATTCAAACCCAAACTTGAAACAAATTAATATGTATATTACCCTCATTGGGACTACTATATTTGGGTTCATACCAGAAAGTCCAGTAAATCGCTCTCTATTAAAGAGGCTCCATACCCAAAACTTGAATATAAGACCTCTAGTTAAGTATGATAGGAGTACATATCATTCCACAGCAATACTTGTTAGTTGCGCTACTGATTTAAAATCAATACAACAACAACATACCTATTGTAATTCAAAACCACTAAATCCGGATTTAAGCCGAAAATTCTGGTAAAGCACTTCCTAACAAAGACAACTCTGTACCCAACAAAGCTCGAACACGAGACCTATACTTAAGTATGAAACAAATACATACCACTCCGCCACAACCCTTGTTAATTCTTCTACTGATTCAAAACCAAACTTGAATCAAATTAATATGTATACTACCCCCATTGGGACTACTATATTTGGATTCACAACAGAAAGTCGAGTAAAGCGTTCTCTAATAAAGACGGCTCCATACCCAGCAGAACTTGAATGTGAGACCTCTAGTTAAGTATGATAGGAGTACATACTATTCTACCATAACCCTTGTTAGTTTCGCTACTGAATCAAAATCAATACAACAATAACATACCTAGTGGAATTCAAAATCAACTTAAAACAAATTAATTCCAACACTACCCGCATTAAACAACAATAACATAGCAAGTGGAATCTCAAGTGGGTTTTGGGAGGATAAAATGTAGGCAGACCTTATCACTAACTCATAGAGATAGAGAGACAATTTTCGGAAACCCTCGTCTCAAGAATCAAGCTTCATGAGCAGAAAACCAATACTACCCGCATTGGGACCAATAAATCATGATTCAAGCTTAAAAGTCCGGTAAAGTGCTCCCCAACAAAAGCTACTACCACAAGACCTCTAGTTAAGTACGAGAGAGTATTTACCACTCCACTACAACTCTCGTTAATTATGCCACTGATTCAAAACCAAACTTGAAACAAATCCACACCTACAAACAAAAAGAAGAAAAAAAAAACATACTTGTTCCATGTGACCTTGTGGGAAATAATAAACCCTTTCTCCTTTTTTTGGAACATCCACTGATGGACCTGCACACAATCTCCATAACTCTTGATAAAATTCATCTTCACCTGAAACTTTTTCCACAAAAAATTTAAAAAACTAAACATTTACACAAAAAAAGCTAAATTCTTTAATAATACCCAAAATTCCAAAAAACAAAAAAAACAGACCTTCAGTGTGTTGCTGATGCAGCTGGTTTGACATAAAGTACCCTTTTTTCTCCATTAAAATGGAATTCTGAATCAAAAATTCCTGTACTTTTTGTAGGCTAAATTAACTTTATTTCTCTTCATTGCTAGCAATTGTTTATGGAAAAAAAAACTATAAAAACATATATTTTTGGCTAAAAGTTTGTATCTTTGTCACAAATGAAAATTAGATGCAATTTCAGAATTAGGAACTCCAAATCTTTCATTTATACAAGAATAAATTTCTCCGTAACAATAAATAAAGTTTTTTCTTTAAAAAAAAATAATTGCGTATTTAGACACCCTTTGAAATGGACTAGTTAAAGCTGAAAAACATTCGAATTCTGCCGCCGGTAATGGAAGCTGCCGGTGATCGGTGATAGCAACCGGCCGTTCAAAACAGAGCTGCTTCAGAGTAGATATGCAATGTGTAAATTAAACATGAGTTTGGTTTAAATAAAATTATATATAAGTGCTTGAAAAATGGTGTGAGGGTAGTTTTGTCAATTTGAATTTTGCTTATTCATATTGTAGTATCTAAAATTATTATTTGATACAATCGAAATATTCCTATAGATACCATTAGAGTATAGAGACAAGGTCTTTCGAAGACCACCTCTCTATTTATACGAGATGATGGCAAGGTCTGCTTACATTTTACTCTCTTCATATTTTACTTGTGTAATTTCAATGAGTATGTTATTGTTATTTATACCATCAGAGTATATATATACACGTATCAATGGTAGCAAAGATAAAGAAGCAGTAAGGGCAATTAGGTAAATAATTTGGACCGCGAGTCTAATCAGCATAAATATATTGAGTTGGATTTAATTTAGATAAATACTTTGCCTAATGAGTTCAATTTATGTTGTTCTTTCAGTTAGTTATGGTAGTGCTTGTATCATTTTGGCAAAATACATAAATGTTCCTGTTAACTTTGTCTCAATTAGATATTTATGCGCTCTAACTTGATAGATATATAAATTTATATAAAGTCAAACAAGTAAATATGCAGATCATTCGTGACATAATATAAATCAGTTGTCATATAGTACGAGTGAATCTCAATGGAATGTGTGTGTCTACTTTTTCAAATAGATGCATGCTTAAATATTTATTTGAGCACATATAAAATTGGAGGACATAGATTTAATCGAGGTAAAATTAAAACAACGCATTTATGTATTATATTTATTCGGATTGGTATAAAATATGTAATTACATCCACATCCACTTAAAATTGCCAAATAAATTATTTAAATATTAAGATATTGCCTATTCCGATTAAGCACTTGAACATATGATAAAATGTTTTTCATATTAGAAATTTTCTACTTATATTTTAGAAAAGTTTTATATGTGTTCTTAAATGCCATCTCATAAATAAATTAATCATATAAAATATAATGCCTATTTTAATTATATGCATTAACATCAATTGAAATATATTTAAGATTTTATAAATTATTGAAATTAATATTTGTAACAAACTAAAGTATTATATTTTCATTGATTAACTTATGTATGTGATAATTAATTAAAAGTAGGTGTAAAAAAATTAAATTAAAAATCTCTAATTAAAATACTTTACTATGTATTCAATATTCATCAAGTATTCGATTAAAAACATTAAAAAGTTTGACTAAACATTTTTAAATTTTGTTATTGGAATTTATTTTCATTTAAAAAAAGGGCAAAGCATAAAGACAAACCAATAGAGTGACGTTTATATGCATTCATATGTACTCTATGCTCTTCTTCTTTAGTGATTAATATTTTAAAATATTATTATTTTTTACTTGTATTGATCTAAAAAAATTACAATTTATAATATTATTTGTTAGTTTTTAAAATTAAATATTTTATTTTAAAAATATTAAATCAATTTAATTTAATTTAATTATTTTAAAAGTTAGTTAAAAATGACTCTAAATAAAAGTAGCATGATAATTTAAAAAGAACGGAGGGAGTAATAGTTTGTATTATTATGCCTAATCAACTTTACAGATTAACACATGTATTTAATTAAAACAAAACAGCCTGTATAATTATATTTTTGTGTTTATGATTTAGAGCCAAACTATTTTAACGTAGGATTTAGAGGTACAAATAAGTAGTAATTAAGTATTAACAACAACATTACCCCATTGCCTCAAAGGCTCCCGCCCATTGCGGGGTAGGGAGGTCGAATGTACGCAATCTGACCCCCTATGTTTAAAACATAGATCGACTGTTTCCGGATAATTAAGTATTAAGATTAAAAAAAATTAAAACTGATAATAAATCGTATTTGAATGAGCATTAAAAATTTTAATAAATAGAGAAAAAATTGATACTTACTATTTAAGTTAGAACATGTGATTATAAAATTATTTTATTAAAAATAAAATGGCTACAATTAATTATAAAAAATATATATTAAAGGTGTGCTACATGTAATTAAAGATAAATGACGTATTATATTAATGTAAAGACAATCATGGGCAAATAGGAATATTTACCAGTCAAGTGGATATTTTTTAACCCTCTTAAAATTGCTTCCACATAAGCAAATGATGATTATTGGAATCTTTAAGGAAAAAATAATAATTGAGTGGCATAATTATATATCCCTATATCATAGAATCAAAGGCGAGGTTCGAAAATAATATTTTTATCTGAAATTTGTTAATTCCATTTTTTTAATAAAATTATAATAAATATGTTATTATTTATTTTATCTATCACACTAATTTAAATCGAAAATAATAAATTCTGTTAAAACTGCAAATTCGGCCTAAATCCTCATTAGCTAGCTTGCCACTTGTTCACTAGCAATTCGGGGCGGAGCAGCCCCGAATTGTTGGGGTTTTTTGTACGACAAAAAATTATATAATTTATACATAATCTATGTATATTAGATGTCGAACATCCTTTTGATTAATTTGTATATTTGTTTTCTTTCAAATTTTGAATTTTTTCAATTGAAATTTTGACTTCGATACGTACTTTTAGATTTTTAAATACGAGATGATGACACAAGGCGTGACGTATAAACCATTGCTTCAATGTTTATTATAATAATATTTATTTATGGTGTTTCTTTTGTTGCAAAAATAAACTTTTTCGTACAAAAAAATAGTTAATAATATCATGTTAACAAATAATAGGACAGTTTCATGCTTTACTTTAGTACTATGCAATGTGCATCTTTCTCTTGACTTGTTTTATTAGTTGGAGTATCTTTTTCTTTATTAATTTTGTTTTAGAGGTTAGATGGGGATCTAGAGTGGGAGCAATATGCAAAAATGATTGATATTTTAATGAGAGGAGCAGTGAAAACACCGTCAATTTGACGAAAGTTATTAATTTTATCTCTAAATTATTGATCGTCTTTAAACATCTTTTCATTGAATTAAATAAATTAAAATTCATCCTCGATATACTGTAAGTATTCAAAACAGCAAGAATTTACGAGTGTATTAACTTATATTGCAAGATCAGGAGTGTATTTAGGTTGAGTTAGTCAAGTAAAAGGATGTTATTAATACTGTCAATAGTTCGGGGAAAAAACCAATAATTCTTGCCGGATATTTTTAATTCTTGTCAAGAATTATTATTTTTTATTGTTCAATAAATAAATAAAATATTATCGCAAAATGACAATAAAGCATAAAGTTATGCATTTTTGGAAGATAAATTATACTACTTATAAAGTTATACACTTTCTTAATTATTTTTCATACATATACTTTCATTTTACTAAATAAATTAAAATACACCCTCGATTTATTACAAATATTCAAAGTACTCCTTAACTTCGTAAGAATTTAAGAATGTATTTAACTTATGTTGCAAGATCATGGTGTATTTAAGTTGAGTTAGTCAAATAAAGGGATGTTATTAACACTGTCAATAGTTCGTGGAAAAAGTTAATAATTCTTGCCAAATTAAGGGTGTTTTTAATTCTCGCCAAGAATGATTGTTTTTTATTGTTCAATAAATAAATAAAATATTATCGCAAAATGACAATAAAGCATAAAGTTATGCACTTTTGGGAGATAAATTATACTACTTATAAAGTTATACACTTATTTATTTTTTATACACACACTTTTATTTATTGAAATTTTATATTTTCTAAATATTTATAATTTCATAAAAAACAACAACAAAAATTATGATTCAAATTATGTTCTTAAAAATTTTCCTTAATATATATGTCATTCCGTGCCTTATAAATTTAATCAATATGGACCACAAGTGGAGTATTACCATTGTCCTAACATGGGATAATAACTCCCTTCCAATAAGTCAAACACATTAAAAAGATGTTTTTTTAATTGTATGGAAAATAAAAAGTTCACTCTTTCACACTAGAGTATTACGAATAAGCATAAAATTATAACATAATAAGAAGTAGATGAATAAAATCAGTAAGAAAAATAAATGAAGATTTTCATAAATAGCCTAGATTTGAAACGTGATATGGTCAAATAATTATATTTTATATAATTACATGATGACATGGCATAACTTCGGTTGGTGACCTAAAGGGGAGGAGAGAAGCGAGCGAGATCAAAAGAAGGAGGGTGGGAGAGAAGCGAGTTGTATATATATATTTGTCAAATTGCATGTATATATAGGCCAAATAATTGTATATGCGTATTTAATATACACATGTATTTGTATTTAATATACATATGTATTTGTATATCTGGTAAGCGATATTGAAGAGGAAGGAGTGAGTCGAGTGAGAGAGGTCAGAGAGCAATGAGAGATGAATTGTATATGTATGTCTATCGAATTGATTATGTATATATGCCAAAACAATAATATATATGCAACTAATACATATTTAATTGTATATCTAACAAGAAATTGCAGACATATATAAAGAGAGAGATAGAGAGAGAAAGGAGAAAGGCGAGAGAGAGGAAGAGAGAAGAGACCAAAATAGTCCATTATCTTTGGACTTGGACTTGGACTCAAAATCATCCATATTCTTTTGCTTAGAGCACTAATAGTATACAATGTTTACTAGAGTGATGCAATTTTGGTCATCCTCTAATTTTTTTTGTTAAATTTTAATAAAATGTTTTTTTTACTTTAAATGCAAATATCATTTTCCAATAACCTAAAAAATATGATAAAGTTATTGATAACCAATAAAGTTTACAAATTTTTCATACCAATATATCTATATTTTGAAGATATAAATTTTTTATCATTTATTAAATTTGATCTTGGATTTCATTTGAAGATATAAAAATTAAAAATTTCACTATTTATTGAATTTGATTTTGGTGAAATGGTGAAATTTTTAATTTTTATATATTGAATTTATTTAATTTCAATAAATGGTGAAATTTTTAATT
>JAOTQR010000100.1:2691404-2712892 GCA_025774065.1 Solanum ossicruentum | reverse complement strand
TAATAACTTTATCATATTTTTTAGGTTATTGAAAAATGATAATTTGCATTTAAAGTAAAATAATATTCTATTAAAATTTAACAAAAAAATTCGAGGATGATCAAAATTGTACTACTGTAATAAATATTGTGTACTATTAGTGCTCCAAACAAAATAATATGGATGATTTTGAGTTCAATCCAAAGATAATGGACTATTTTGATCCTTTACTTATGTTTATAATATAAATACATATTATAATTTATCTAGTTACACAATTTTTTCAAAAATAAAACAAAATGGAGCTATGGCTTTACTCTTAACCAAATGGAGGTATGGCTTTTGCCTAGTTGGACTATATATTTGTAGATCACATCCAATTAATGTTGTAATGTTTGAATTATCATATGGGCTTGAAAGTTGGGCTTCCCATGGCCCGCTTTTGCTTCAGCCCATATTTCCATTATTATTATTTGCAAATTGAAGTGTTGACCTTTTCATGTGCAAGATAAGAGAATTTACAAGAAAAAATCGTGTGGATTGAATTGTTTCTACCTTCTACTGTTTGAAATCAAGGTGCGTCTTCTTCAACAACAACAACATCACTCATTGCTTCAAAGGGCTCCCGCCCCATTGCGGGTAAGGGTGTCGGATGTATGCAGCCTGACCCGTGACTATTTTCGGATGACTATGATGATCGTCGAAAATGCATTACTTCACAATTGAATGAAGCGCATGCAGTTTAAAGAGCCAGTTTGCTTTATTCCATCATACCCCAAAGTCAGAATCTTTGGCTCCATCCGACTGTGTAAACTAACGTGCGTCTTCTTCGCTCTCTGAAAATTGTCTCTTCGTTGACTTGACGCAAGAAAGTAGCAAATGATAGTGTAATATATCAAATTACCCTTTGATCAATAAGTTTTCTTGAGGTATAGCATGTGGGTATTTTGTTTTTTATGTTTCAGATACTCTGTTTGTAACGTCAAGTTATGGGTTTTGTGGGTTTTAATATAGATGGTATTTTTGCCTTGATTTGGGGTTGATCTAATCCGGGGAAAAAGAATTTTTTTAAGTACTCTCCCACGATCTTTACTTATCCCGATTGACTTGGTAATCCTACCTTTTGAATATAATAAATACAATGTCTTGAAAAATATAATAAAAAATATTATAATTAATGAAATGGGTAAATTAGATTTTCTATTTTATTCATAAGGTGGATAAGTATTATTGGACATTAAAATAGTATAGTGGACAAGTAAAGAATGGCGAGGAGAGTAATTTGGAGTTGAATTTTTCATGCTGATTTTCCCATTTGGGTGTGTTCTGTTTTTGTGTTAATTTCATTCTTGATATACTAGCTGGTAGTTTGAGCATCGTTTCTTTGTTAAGTTTTGTTTCTTCAAATTTCAGTTCAAGAACCCCTTTTTGTTTTTGTTTGTTTTTAACTTCAAATGGATGTCTATTGCTTTCTGTTTTCCTTCTTTTTCTTTTTCCCATAATTCTGCGATCGATTGAAGCTATGTATCTTCAGTTTTTCTTTGAAGGGGTGTTGTAGTTTTTCTTGTGTTGTGGGGGCAATATCAGATGATTATCTGAAAAATATAAAACGCGTTGAAGAGGCCTTCAACTCTTTTTCTATCTTCGAAAATACCTTATTACTATCCGGGAGATAGAGAGGTTATTTTCTGTTAAGTGGGTCTCTCTAAATTTCAAAGATGCCAACTGTAAATTGAAATCCAATTTGGCAACTTTCAAAAGTTGGCTCTAACTTTGAAAAATTGTGCTGCCAATGAATTTTTCAAGGTAGGCAGACAGTTTTTTTCCTTATATAAGGAGTTCCTCAGCTCCTTCGTTCAAGACACAAGGAGTAGAGAAAAATATAAAGAGAGTTGTAGAATTTTGTGAGATATACATTGTGTATTTTGTGAGTGTTGTAATACTCCTTTTATTTTTATCACTTTACTCCATATATATTACTGAGTGATACACAAAAATTATATCCTCGTAGTGCTTAGGCGCAGTAAGATTTTGTTGTACACTTGCTCCTCTTCGTCTGTTGATGTAGCCTAATTTTATTGGGTGAACCACGGTAAATCTGTTTCTCTATTTTATTATTTTGCCCAATTTATTTATACTTTTCAATATCAATCCCGATCCTTATCACTCTTCCACTATCAGCTGATATTCCCAACATTTTCGAAAGGCCTTCAACTTTAATGTCTTTTTTCTCTAAATCGTGTTTTTATGTCACTTATTAGCTTATCTAAGATACTCCAAAATCTTCGAGAGATTTAAGGTAGTATTTCAATGGCGAAGGCTACAGGCAGTTCCAGATGGTCTCTTTCAGGATTTACTGCTCTGGTTACAGGCGGCACACGTGGAATTGGGCATGCGGTTGTGGAGGAATTAGCGGAACTGGGTGCAACTGTGTACACTTGCTCACGGAATGAAGCTCAGCTCAACGGACGCTTGCAAGAGTGGGCTGTTAAAGGTCTCCAAGTCAAGGGTTGTGTTTGTGATGCATCTTGTAGGGAACAGAGACTTCAACTCATGGAAAATGTCTCCTCAGCTTTCGACGGAAAGCTCAACATTCTTATAAACAATGTGGGGACTGCCATTAGGAAGCCCACAACTGATTATACTGCTGAAGAATATGCTGGTCTGTTTGCTACCAACTTTGAATCTGCATACCATCTGTGTCAACTTGCTCACCCGCTTTTGAAAGCGTCTAGAAATGGTTCGGTTGTCTTTATATCTTCCGTTGCTGGTCTGGTGCACGTCTCCTCTGGTTCTATCTATGCAGCAACTAAAGGTGCAATGAATCAGCTCGCGCGAGATTTGGCTTGTGAATGGGCAAAAGATAACATTCGGGTTAATGGTGTTGCCCCATGGTATATAAAGACGTCTTTGGCAGACCGTGTACTCGAAAACAAAGAATTTTTGAAAGCATTTTTGGATGGAGTAATATCTACAACTCCTCTTAGACGTCCTGGAGAACCTCAAGAAGTTTCATCCCTGGTTGCTTATCTCTGTCTACCTGGGGCATCTTACATTACAGGGCAAGTTATAGCAGTTGATGGAGGATTCACAGTCAAGGGGTTCGAAATGCATAGCTTCTGATCTTTGTTCTCATATATTAGCTTGAGATCGTCGTAGAAACCTATAACAATAATATACTTAGTGGAATAAAACAAGTGAAATCTAGAAAAGTAGAATGTATATAGACCTTACAACTATCTTATATAGCTAAAGAGGTTGTTTACTAGATTTGCATTGGAGCTAAATTACTTCTAATTTTAAGTTGTAAATGGAGAAAGAAACACTTGCGGCCGAGGATGGTAGCCCATAAGCGAAAAATGTTACATATAAGGTGTATGGTGTGAGTTCTTTTGAGAAAAATTATACGGATTTGATGTAAAACGAATAATATTATATCGAGTTTCAAATTTTTGCGTAAAATAAGTTAATTAGATGATGATTTGTTATTTAATTCCACTAATATTTTTTTATTTAAGTAAAAAAAAAATGTTTCGTCTAAGTAAACTTTGGGCTGACTGTTTCCACATGACATTGACAAGTCTTAGTGCACAGACCTCACAAATTGAAGCTTGACTTAGCAACTAAGTAATACAATAAATAAATAAATAAATAATTACTTCACCTATTTTTTTTTCCTTTAATTAAATTCCAACCCTAAAAACTTATTCCAACCCAATATATAATAAATATGATCTTCTAGATGCATGTCAGAGGACATGAATAGTATATCTTGTTTGGTCAAGTTTTGAAAATTAATTATTTTTTTTTAATGAAGTTGAGATGTTGAGGTATTTGATTTTAAAAAATATAATAATTTTATTTGATTTTTTAAGTAATAAACGTTGATTTTCAAAAGCATAAAATTAGACTTTTTTTTGAGTAATAATTTTGGAACCTTAATTGACTATAAATTGATATTTTAATATTAATAAGATTTTTACTTAAATTGATTAATAAAACATAAATACTTATTTTTAATGAGTAATATTTTTTAGAAATACTTTACTTTTTTCTAACTAAGCAACAATAACATATTTAGTTGGAACTTTGAGAAGACAAAGTGCACATAGACGTTCCACTATCTTGAATACAGAGAGATTATATTCGAAAAACATTCAGCTCTTTTTTTAAATAAACAGATTTTAAAATTTTTGAATAAACATATTATACCATTTATTTTGTTGTGATTATCGCTCCTAATTACTATCATCCAATCCACTAATTGTCATTAAGTTAAACTCTTACCAAAGTTAATATCAACACGACTCAAAACTAAACTATCAATATTTAGAAAAAAAATACAATCTTTTTTCTACACTCAATTGTTTGATCACATTTTGGAAGTAATTTCAAAAACAGTTTGATGGTATAATTGAACTACTTACACACACATTAAATTAATAAATAGTAATGTTTGATTTATTGTTATTTTTTCTTTATTTAATTGGGACTTTTTATTTTTAAAAATTTTGAGAATGAGTGAATCGTTTCCATCAATTTCGGATGGAGCCAAAGATTCACTATTTTTTGGCTTTGGGGTATGGTGAAATAAAGCAAAATGACTCTTTAAACTGTCTGCGCTTCTTTCAATTGTGAAGTAGCAAATGCAACTTTCGACGCTCATCATGGGTCATCCGGAAACAGTCGAGCTATGTTTTTAAACATAGGGATCAGGCTGTATACATCCGATCCTCCCTTACTTCACAATGGGTGGAAACATTTGAGACATTGAGATAATGTTGTCGTTGTTGCTGTTGAGAACGAGTGAATCAAAACTCAACTTTGATGTTTTTTCTCTAAACCGTGTTTTTATGTCACCATTCACTCTTTAATTAGCTTATCTAAGATAACCCCGCACTAAGTGAAATTACTATTTTCACCCCTTTTGCTTTCATCAAAATTTCTTCCACTTCCCTTTTTCAACCAATATACTTTTCTTTGTTTGGCCTTCATAGACTAGGGCTAAAACAAA
This sequence comes from Solanum ossicruentum, assembly GCA_025774065.1. Classification (NCBI taxonomy): domain Eukaryota; kingdom Viridiplantae; phylum Streptophyta; class Magnoliopsida; order Solanales; family Solanaceae; genus Solanum; species Solanum ossicruentum. The sequence continues at coordinate 2,707,899 of JAOTQR010000100.1, read as the reverse complement.
GAATTGACATACGTTTAGATCGAGAATTTTTGGTTAGTCCATTTTTTCTTAGGTTGAGGTTTATGATTTTATAAATAGTGATTTATTCCATAAAACTCAACAATATTCATAACGTAGTTTTAAGAGTCAGTGTTAGATCCAAAAATTTAATATCATAGATGCTCAATTATTTTTAGTATGAAAATTGCTATATAGAGTGGGTGCTGTTAATATTTTAATGAATTGTTAATTTTTCTACATAAATAATAGTGTTTGTCAAATATGGCAATGGTGAACCATATACATCTGCCACTCCTAGAGATTTTTGAAAGTATTGTGTAAGGAGTGAATTTGTGAGACAGAAGTATTACATTAATATGTGAACTTCTTTTTATTCCGAGTGAATTATATGAAGTGATTTCTTTCATTCAATATTTAGTTGTCCTTAGCGTTGATATAACATTCGCAATGTAGTCCTATGGAATTTGAGAGTTTTGTGTAGGAGGCATATTTGTGAAACAAAAATGTTACGTTGATATTTGAATGAATCACTTTTTATTTCAAGCGAATTGTGTGGGATTATTTCTCTCGATATTGTGTACTGTTATATGTATATTTATATATAGGATTGCTCATCTCCTCATGTAGATGTAGGTTCTTTGATCAAATCATATTAAATATTTGTGTCTCTTGTGATATGTTTCTCATTTGTCTTTTTACTCATGGTCTTTCTTGCTTTGCTTGCTAAATTTCACATGACACTTGATTATTTCGATTGTAACATACGTGATTCATGATTTTTAAAGTAAATTCATGTCTATTGGATCAAAACAAACAATACATGATTTTATGTAAAGACACGTGTTATTTACTCGTACTAGTTTAACATGAATAACAATTACCAGATTAAAAATAAATTCATTAACTATTTATTACTCTCTTCAAATTATTTTACGTGACATCATTTGATTTGATACAGTATTTAAAAAATTTAAAATTTATGATCTCATGTAATTCTAATATATTTGCATAGTTGAGATTCATTTTATTAAAGAAAAAGTAAAAATTTAAGATTAAAATTATTTTTATTTATAATAAAATCATACACATTTTTTGGCGATAAACTTAAAAAAGGAAGACTACTTCCTAAAATAAAATTGAAGTATGTCATTGAGTATTTAGATGCACTAAAGCTCTCGTAATGCAAAATGTTCGAGAAATCGTTCAAGTATAAAAGTCTATGATATATAGTCTTATATTGTAATTTTATCAAAAATTATTTCTGAGACTTAAATTCTTATCGAAGACTATTTCCGAGATTTGAACCCTTGAAATGTGGTTGACGCAGTTTTTTTCACTCCTAATTCCTCTTCATTTCTACGAAATTTCCCTCTACCGCGTTTACTTCTTTATAAAACCCACCTAATAGTTTAGAGTTTTAGTAGAAATTTCTGTTCTTTCCGTAAATTTCACTCTTTTTTTTCCTCCAAAAATTGAATCTTTATGGAAAAATTATCATCTGGGGTTTAGAGTTCTATAGAAAATTTCTCTTCTTTGAGCCTTTTTCATCTGTAAATTCAACCTTTTTATTCCAAAATTGAATCTTTACAGAAAAATTATCATCTGGTGTTTTGTGAAAACGTCTTTTCCTTTGTTGTTTTAGTCCAAGATTGAATCTTTATAGGAAAATTTCATCTGGGGTTTAGTGAAAAATGGAGAACTATCAGTCATCTTTCTACCAATTCAGTGATAATCTTCGTTTACAGACAAACAACTTAGCAAATTTGTCTTTAAATGATTCAATTTGGAGTAACAATTATGTATCAAAAAAGCCTGAAGAAAGAAGAAACTTTGATATCAGGGTAGGTGGTGTGGTCAGCTCTGTTAGTTCTTCAAAAAATTTGAATTCAGATTACAATCTTTTTAGCAATGATGGTTGGAATCTTGCTGACATGGCAGCTGCCGCCACCTCCGGTGGCTCAGCCATGAAGGGTGGTGGTGGTGGGGTTGGTTTAAATGGTGGATTCAATAAAGGGGTTTATACAAACACTTTGAATTTTAACAATATTGTGGTGAACACAAAAGGGGTTAACAAGAAAAGTGGAAAGAGTGTTTTTTTGGAGGATGATTATGGATTTGTGAATAAATTTGGGAAGAAAAATAACAAGATTAATAAAGAGAGTAACAAGGATTTGGGTGGTAATAATAATAATAGTAGTGAAAATAAGAAGTTCAAGACTTTGCCAGCATCTGAATCTTTACCAAAAAATGAAACTATTGGTGGATATATTTTTGTTTGCAACAATGATACTATGCATGAGAATCTCAAAAGGGAGCTTTTTGGTGAGTTTTCTTATTCTTTTGTGATTTAGTTTATGCATTGTTTCGTTGTTGTTACTGTTCTTCTTTTTGGATATCATGTACTGCTTTTTGTGTTTCTTACGATTTTTTTAGATGATGGTTTTTTGGAAATAACTTATGTATCACTATGAGGTATAGTGGTATTGAAAATAAGATGTGGTAAGGTCTGCTTACATGTTGTGAGATTTCATGATGTTGTATTGCTTATGGGTCTCCAATATTTTAGACGAGGGTTTTTCGAAACAACTTCTGTATTTCTATGAGTTAGGGGTAAGATCTGTATACATTTTACCTCTCTCCAAATCATATTTGTGGATCATATTTGTGGGATTTCACTGGGTATGTTGTTTGTACAGAAAACAGTACAACAATAACATACCCAGTGGAATCCCTAGGTCTATAGAGAATTTGTTTCCGGAAGACTCTCATGTCAAAAATATCAAGCGCCAAAAGTAGATAACACCATTTCCTATAGCAACCAAAACATATTCAATCAAACATGCAATTTTAGGACTCTGTTGTATTCTTGAAATTGTTTGACAGCAAGTTTGCATCTTTAAAGTAAGTAGTTTGTGTTCTAATTATGAAGTTTTCAGTTGGTAATGGAACGTAGAAATTTTCGTGATGCGTTGTTCCCGTAACAGAACATACGATTGTTTCATACAAGAGAAATCCGGCGCTGCTTGAATTCGCCATTGAACTTAGTAATATACGAGTTCTGCAGTTGTAGGTGATCTCAAATTCGTTAGCCTAAAAATAGTTTAACTAAGATTAATCTACGAATGATACGGATGGTGTAGATACGTTGATTATATAGTCAATGTCAACTAGTTTGAGATTAAGGTGTAGTTGATCGATTCGTTGTCTTTGCATAGAGCATTCTAGTTATTCATCAGCTCACACGACAAAAGTACAGGTAAGATCGGCATTTTTCTGATTTCTGTCTCTATTATATTTCAGGTTTGCCATCTCGGTACAGGGATTCAGTTCGCCAAATAACACCCGGCTTGCCTCTTTTTCTCTACAACTACTCGACCCACCAGCTTCATGGAATTTTTGAGGTTTGTGTCTAGATTTTTCCATGCAGTATATCTCTCAAGTTTGTTGGGTTATTATCTATTCCGCTTTTACTTTGGTTGATCATGACTCAATATATGGATCGGTTTTTTTAGGCTGCAAGCTTCGGTGGATCAAACATTGATCCTACAGCCTGGGAAGACAAGAAGAACGCTGGTGAATCGCGATTTCCTGCTCAAGTAAGTGAAGTTACAGAATGCTGTTAGTTTTTGTTTAGAATTTCATTTGTAAGGGTTAATAATATCCCGTCACCTTAAAAAAGGGGCAGCCTGGTGTCTCGTGAAGGATGAGACACAGCCCGAACCAATGGCCTATAGGTCACACTGAGACAATTTTTCTGTTTCTCTGAAATTGCCCTTCTAATAATATCTCGACGCTGGTCATATTTCATTTACCAGATTAAAGATGAACATATTATCTGTTTAACTGGAAATGATTTGAAATCAGACTGAATAAGAACTTTGGTCTATTCGTGTATAGGTCCGCGTTGTGACAAGGAAAATTTGTGAACCACTTGAAGAGGACTCATTCAGGCCGATTCTTCACCATTACGATGGTCCTAAGTTTCGCCTTGAACTAAACATTCCAGAGGTAATCATCTCGTCTTCTTAAAACGATAAAATCTAAACAGAGATTGTACGCTATGTTGCTTGGATCCTCCAAAAACGCTGCTGCACCCAAGTCAAAATTTCATAAAATACGCAATTTTTTGAGGATCCGACACACAAACGCCAGTATTTTCAAGAGTCCGAGCAACATGGATTATACTAATCTCCATTTATGTTTAGAGCCATATGAGACTATTTTGTTTTAACTTGAAAAATGTGTTTTTGGTTTTGCAGGCCCTCTCTCTCTTGGACATTTTTGCAGAGAAAAATATACTGAATAGTTTGTTAAATTGAAGGGTCTATTATACATGTGATATACAGACAATATATAGCTCAATATATGTGATATACAGCTCTTTTTGATTTGCAGAATAATTTTACAAACTATTTTGTAATTCAGTAGGTTTTGTTACATATAATAAAAGTAATGAATAGTTCAATTCTGTTTAAGTTTGTTCTCTGGATGTTTTTCTCTGTCTTTTTGCTTGAAATAACAACATTATTCCATTGTCTCAAAGGCTTCCGCCCATTGCGGGATAATGGGGTCGGAATTAAGATTCAGTAATTATTATAGGACATTGTTTAAAGAAAGAACTCCAAGGACAAATTGGAAAAGGTCACAAAGGCTTAGTTCAGTAGTAAGAGTTCAAACACGTGATGTGTGGATTAAGCATACGTTAGATCGACACTCTACTATAGACAAAAGTTTAAGTATTTGAGTGGAGAAGAATGGAGGAAAAGACTCATTATTAAACATGTGTAACTTCGTGATAGACAAAAATTTCGATATTTGAGTGGAGAAGAGTGGATTGGAGGATCAAATTCATTGTTTATAACTCCGTGATAGACAAAAGTTTCAGTATTTGAGTGAAGAAAAGTAGAGGATTAGACTAATTAAGTTTCAATGTTTGAATAAAGAAGAGTAGAAGGTTTGACGCATTATTAAACGTATTTTATATGTCCCCATTGGCGTTTTGAATTTTTTGATGATAATAAATAGTATAACAATAACATATCCAGTGAAATCTCATAAATGGGGTCTTGGGAGGGTAGATTGTACGCAGACCTTACCACTACCTCATAGAAGTACATAAGAAGTAGAGAGCTTGTTTTCTGGGAACCCTCATCTCAAAACTTATAAGTACAAAAATAACAAGATATGACAAAAAGAAAAAGAAAAAAATTAAAAATAAAAATCAAGTTTCTAGAAAGAGTATTAAAAAAAAAAAAGTAGTTTGAAAGTAGCTAGTAGAATTGTTGAACTTTCCATTTACAAAATTGTAACAAGTTTGTTGATGAGTTATAGTTGGGCACATCACTTTTGATTTAATCAACTTATTGTTTTTGGTAGCATGTAAGATTATATTTGGTGTCATATCATTGTATGAAAATATCCTTTTTCCTTGTATTTAATATTTCTTATTAGAAACACACATATCGAGTCCTATTTTTTGATCTCATTGAGGACATGACCTTAGATAGAAAGAAGTGGAGGTCGCGAATTAGAGTAGCAGGCTAATGGTAGGGTTAGGTGTTTTTTTATCATGTGTTTGCATTATCTGTTGTATTACGTATTAGTTTTATCTTCTGTACATACTGTCATGTGCTATTCATTAGTAATCGCTCTTTCTGTTCCCTTCCACTCCTTTTGTCATATCTAATTCTTTCTGCTTACGGGTTTTGAGATGAAGGTTCACAAGAAACAGCCTCTCTGGTAGTGGTAAAGTCTGCGTACATTCTATCCTCCCCAGATCCCACTTGTGGGATTTTACTGAGTATGTTGTTGTTGTTATTGTTATATCTAGTCTTATTTATTTATTTAATATTCCTTTTGTTTTAATTTGTACAAGAAGTTCATGCTTTAAAAAAATTATAACCAAAGAAAAAATTATCGAACTATTTAAACAACACCACCTTTATGTAAACTAAAATGGAGAAAATATCCAAATTAATAAACAAATATCCTATATCGAGATTTAATACGATTAATTCTGTTGGTTCAGAAGAAGAAAAAGATTAACTTATAATTTAAAAATAATAAATAAAATTGTCACACAAAGTTATGACATCACCATAAAGATGAAAATTACATTCATAGGTTGATAATTTTTAAGTAGAAATATTTAAATAGAAAGGAAAAAAAAAAAGATTGGGCGGTGGATTTATTACTTAAATAAATACAAATATGTGAGTTTTGGCATCATCATAAAAAGATTATTTTCTTATTGCGTATATATGTGGTTATTCCCTTTTTTTGATTTTTTTTTTCTTGATTCTTACAATGTGTGTTGAAATTTATGGAAGAAGTTATGGATGAGAGCTCACCTAATCTAACTTTTAATTATAATAATTATAATAGTAGGAACTTTGACTCTTAACAAATCAATAATGTTGACTTTCTATCTCAAAACTTCTTTTTCCCTTCTTCCCTAGGATATTATAAACAACAACAAACAACAACATTACCTCATTACCTCAAAGGCTCTCGCTCATCGCGGGATAAGGGGAGGTCGGATGTATGCAACCTAATCCCTATGTTTAAAACATAGATCAACTGTTTCCGAATGACCCGTGATAAGCGTCGAAAGTTGCATTAACTAACTGTTACTTCACAATTAAAAGAAACACATACAATGTAAAGAAGCATTTTGTTTTATTCCATCATATCCAAAGTCAAAAAATAGTAAATCTTTGGCTCCATCAGGTTGTGAAAATATAAGATATAGGTTTAGCTAAATGTCATTAAATCTCCTAAATAACATTTTCTACAATCAGTTTATTTAAAAAGGAATGATATAGTTTTAAATTACAAATCATTTAAATTGATACTATTCTTTTAATATCAATAATAATTTTTCATAATCACACTAGTATTACAATCGCATAATTTTACTATATATTTTAAATATAAGTTTTGAAAATCATTTATTTCTTTCTCATAACATGCACCAGTTATTTAAATCAATCAAACAATTTAACCTTACTACTAAAAAATTTTGAGTACACATCATTTCAATCATAGTTAAATGACAAATGTATAATAAATATCACGTGTAGATAAATATTATTTATTATAATATATATTTAAAATATAAGAAAAATTTAGAAACAAGTTGGGTCCATAGCTCAGTGGTAGAGCATTTGACTGCAGATCAAGAGGTCACCGGTTCGAACCCGGTTGGGCCCTAATATTTTTTTTCCTATTTCTTTTTAATCCATCTTAGTTTCTTAATTCTTAAAAAAACAACTTACTAAATTAAAGACAAATTATTTATACGTCATTAAGTAAATTTTAAATATAGAGATAATTTTGGAGAAAAACTAATAAGGTTTGCCAAAGCTAAGCTCTACCCTTATTAACGAGTTCTTAATTGGAGAAAATAATGTAACAAATTAATTAACTAAAATTTTCTTGGGTTGTTAAACAACGACAAAGTCGAAATTGATAAAATTACAAAATAAATAAATAAATAAATATATATAAGGTTCTAGTTATACATAACAGATGTTGACTTTCGATTAAAATCATGTCAATAACATAGTGAAAGATCCTTGTTATACTCTTGCACATACAGTGGAATCTAATCCACCTTCGCCACTCCACTTCTCTTCATCTTGATATATAGTACTCGAAATTCATTATCAGATTAATTCGAATTCGAGCTACGTAAGTGAAGTTCATGCCCATCATGTAGGGCTGCTAGTAGAAGATTGTTCCAATGCAAGTATTTTATTTTGCTTTTCATTGGGCAACTTAAATACACTAGGAAGAGTTGATTTCCAATTTACACCACAAGAAGTACTTCTTGTGTGCTTTGCAATTGAACTTGTATTTGCAACTATTCTCATTTGCTCAATTAAGGCCTCTGTATTTCCTTCCTCTGAAAATATTTCCTCTAGTTGTTGGGGATTGATAATTAACTTCACTCTCCAAACACCTATATATATGAAAAAGAAAATTAAACAATTAATAAAAGTCAAAGAAATCATATATAGCAGCTTCTACTTATGGGACTTGATATTTTTTAGACAAGGGTCTTTAGAAAATAATGTTTTTATCTTTATGAGATAGTGGTAAAGTCTGCGTATCTTTTACCCTCTCCAAATCCCACTTATGAGATTCCACTGGATATATTATTGTTGAATAATAGTCAAATAATTAAAGTAGGGATATCAATAAGATGAGTTAGGGCGAGCCAAACCTTGACTTATTGACATTTTGACCTGTTCTACTCTACCCCGTTTAGCATTTTTTAAAAAATTAATCTAAAAATGAAACTTTGAGGCATGAGGATGAATTTCCTCTAAGAGATATTGATGCTATATTATTTGTTATGTTTCTCTGATTCTTTAAAAATATCGACGGGTATGTGTTGGATTAGTTAAAATTAGTCTATTTTCAGAAAATTTAATATGAATACAATAATATTTTCGGAAAGTTCGAACAATATAGATTATTTGAGGAAATGCAATAAAGCCATGGTATACATTTGAATTGTCACCTACACAAGTATGACAAAGAAAAAAAGATTGACTTCTAAAATTTGTAGTCTTAGTAATGTCATAATATTTCTATAATTACACAGGCAACTCTCGAAGTTATTTAAATGTTTTTCGAACTATTGAAGAAAATATCATTGAACGTATGTCGAACTCTCTAAAATTATTTTCCAATCATCTATGTTCCTTGAACTCTTTGAATAGGTGTGTGCCGAATCCTTCAAAAGTAACTCATTTTTTGAAAAATCTAATACGGTCACAACATTTTCGAAAACTACAAGCAACATAGCAAGTTACAAATATAAAGTTTCTAATTATCTATTATTACTCGGGCTCTTTGAAAATGTTAGTGAAAACATATACATCCACCAAAAAAAGACAATATACACATCATGTAAAATCCCATAGCATCATTGCTACATGACATTTTCTAAAAGTCATAACGAGTTATAAAAATATAAAAATTCCTAGATCACCTTAAGTTGCTCAAACATTTTTAAAAAATATTACTTAATGTGTGTCAAATTCTTTAAAATTATTTTTACAAAAAAATTTAGAGTAATATACAACAAAAATATATTCGATGAAATTCCACATGTGAAGTTTAAAGAGATGAAGAATGGAGTAAAATGTATACAAACCTTATCACAAACTTATATAATATATGAAATTCCTAAATTATCTAAGTTGTTCAATTCTTTAAAAATATCAACAAAAGTGCATTAAATCCTCCAAGATTGACACAAACTCGACAACATTTTTTGAAAAAAGAAATCCAAGCAACACACCAAAGTATAGACGACGACAACAACAACATATCCAGTGAAATCCCACAAGTGGGGTGGGGAAATAGATTGTACGCAGAACTTATCGCTACTTCATAGAAATCATCAAAGTATAGAAACACGTAAAAAAAAAAAGAATGTCACGTAAAATGAAACATAATATGGACAAACCTTCACGTTGAGCAGGCAAAACTTCCATAGCTGACCCTTTCAAGCTCGACGAAACTCGAATTTGCTCTGTTTTTTCTTCTTCTTCAACTAAAATGTGCTCTACCTCTCTTTGAGTTACAGTGTGAAGATAGTAAAATTGTCCATCAAGTAGCAATTCTTGATCATGTAATGGAGTAGACAAAGAATTTGAACTGAAAATGTTGTAACCTGGGAATTCATTTAGGACTTGTCGAACTAATTTGGGGCCTTTAAGGTTTAATATTTCACCTGAATCTGTCATAACACGAGCAAAATTTAAATCTGATGATTTTCTTGAATCTGTTACTGCTTTCATAGAACAATTGCAGTTACCCATTGATGAAAAAATGAAAAGAAAATAAAGTTTTGTGTTCAATGAATATAAGAGAAATTAATTTGTTGTAGTTTTATTTGTGAGAATGTGTGCATATTTATATTACTCTCTCCTCAATTTATGTAACTTAGTTTGAATTTCAAATTGAGTTCATCCAAAATAATTTTTCTATCGATTTAAATAAAATTTAATGTGTGTCCAAATTTTAAGATTATCGAAGAATATAATGCAGTAAATAGATTGCTCTTTCTTTAACTTGAGGTTTCAGAGTAAAGTCCTTTGCCATGAAAAAATCCGTAATAGAGAGTGTTTCCCTATAATCAAAATAATCAAACTCCAATACAAATATCAAATACCGGATAGAAAATAAAAACAAATGGATTTCAAGAGTTAATTTTTTTTTATTTTGTTCCTGCATTCAAATTCCACTTATGTCTTTTATACTCCGATTATTGCACTATTTCATTATTGTTACTTGTTTGTCTTTTTTGTTTGTTATGTAATGTTCTCTCATTTCACGATATTTTGTTATTCTTATCGATCCCATATCTATATTCATTTAACGTGCCTAGAAATTTTACAGTATTTTTGTATTTTAATTATCATATTATTTTATTATTGTTACTGTTTTTTCTTATATTTATTGTCATGCTCTTCATTTCACATTATTTAGTTGTTATTACTTCTCTATTATCTGTATTTCCTTTTTCAAACTATTTAAAAATATTTTATTTAGGCGCGAATTTATCAAATATAATTTTTTATCTATATAAAACAAAAATAATCTCTAAATACTCTACCTTCTGTAAATCTCACTTTCTGGATAATATCAATATGTTATTTGTTGTGTTCCGAAATATAACAATAATATTACTCCAATGTCTCAAAGACTCCCGTTCATTATAAAATAAGGAGAGATTTTAATGCACGCAGCCTGACTCCTATGTATTCCGAAATATAATTTTTTAAAAATTCAATTTATGTATTTAAAAATTATATAAATATATTATTATATATTTTAAAATTTTAATTATTTGACTCTCATAATTTAAATTAAAGAATAGTACAAAGAGTTAGTGAAAGAAGAATCTTTTTAGCTAAAATCAAGGGAGTCACGGATTTAGATGAGTAAGGAGACAAGTGGATGAGGAGTAGGTGCACTGAATGAAAAAAATTAATTAATAGTACTATATTTTTTAATTATTTTATTTTTTTTCCCACTTGAAATTAATAAGATTTTTCAATCGTTAATAAAAAAATCTCGAATTCAAGTTATGAAAATGAAAATTTTTACAATAGATAACGTCTTGGGGAAATTCACAAATAACTAGTTTTCATTTAACATGAGCACAAAATAGTTATTTCTTGAAAAAACTATATATATATATATATATCCACAAATAATTATTTTTAAATCCTTGTAATTGAAAAAATTTGTCATTTTAATGGAGTTGTAAATTTTACGGTCGAAACAAGACCGAAAAGTGATGAGTGGACACGATCCATCTAGCGTTTTTTCGTGAAATAAATTTTACGTGACGTGAATTCAAATTTATTAAGCATATAAATATAGCAAACGAAAATACTATAATTATATAAATAATAAATAAAATGTGTACTGATGAAGCAGAAATTTGAGCAAGTTACCATCAAAGAGTGTGGTGCAGCGATTGAGATGTTCTTTCTTTAATCAGAAGTCTCGTGTTTGAACCCTTGGAATTGAAAGATTTTTGGTAGGGAGTGCTTTCCTCCAAATAGGGCCTTACGCAGCACAAAACATCAGACATCTGATAAAAAAATAAAAATAAAAACAAATTTGTGCAAGTTGTTTATTTGAAAATTTGAAAATTTGAATACAAAATTTAAGTAACTAGATCGTTGGAATAATAATGCATAAAGTACGTATGATCCTTGTCCTTGGAATCTCATAAAAGAGTCCAAATAATATGATTTTTTAATATCAACTCACTTAAAAATGATTATAAATAATTATTCATGACAAATAAAATTAGTAAACTTAAGATATCATAATAATAAATTATTATACTATAGCAAATTAAAATATGTTAAGACATTTTCTAAAAATTATTTACACGTTTGAGTCCCCAAACCCCACTTGTGAGATTTCATCGGATATAGTTGTTGTTGTTGTTTTATTTACATGTTAGAGAAAGAACAATGAAAAGTGAGTAAAATTGTATATAGCTACGTAAATTTTTATCAAAGAATTGTAACTAGGATCGACGTTCATCATGGGTCATTCGAAAACAGTTGATCTATGTATTAAACATAGGGGTCAGACTGTGTATATTTAACCCCCCCCTTACCAGGCAATGGACGGGAGCCCTTGAGGCAATGGGATAATATTGTTGTTGTAACTAGGAATGAATCGTCAAAATTATACGATACATTATATATAAATTGTGGATAACATATAAAGATCCAATCCAACAAAACTAATTATAAAACTAAAAAATCAAGCAACCACGATTTAAATCGAATCTTCTATTAGATCATGTCTTCAAATACTAGAAAGTAGTACTTCAATATTTTCTTTTTAAATTTTATATAAAATTATATTTTTGTCACTAATTATAATATATGACAATATCCAGGGGAGTGTATAAAATTCCGATAATAAAAACAACTAAATGATAACAAAGTCAAAAAGTGGAATGTCTAAAGATAATATATTTGAAGTAATTACAAACATGTTGGAAGTAATTAAAAACATGTTGGTCTTTTCTTATTTTTATATTTTTATTATTCCATCATTCTCGGATGGAGCGAAAGATTCACTATTTTTTGGCTTTGGGGTACGATGGAATAAAGCAAAATGACTTTTTAAACTGTCTGCGCTTCTTTCAATTGTGAAGTAGCAGTTAGTCAATGCAACTTTTGACGTTCATCATGGGTCATCCGGAAACAGTCGTGCTATGTTTTTAAACATAGGGGTCAGACTGCGTACATCCGACCCTCTTACCCCGCAATGGACGAGAGCCTTTGAGGCATTGGGGTAATATTGTTGGTTGTTGGTTTAGTACAATTTAATATTTATACACTGATAATATATATTTTTAATATTTTAATAAAATTAAGATAACTTGTCAAAATTGATAACTGTTTAAATTAATTTTCATTTCGTAACTTAAGTAAAAAGCACAATATATAACTATTATAACCAGTGAAAACATATTGATATTGTAAAAGATTTTCAATTTATATGCGTTGGAAAAAGAGAAGGTATAATCTTATTATACTGATTGTATACTTGTTCTATATTGAATATACATCGACGATAATTATAATCTATTAAAAATATTTTTTAAGACGAACTAAAAATGATAACAACAATTGTAACTGGGTCATTAAGCCCACTAGCCAGCCCAAGTTGTACATTCTGTTCTTTTCTTTTTAGTGGAATTTTCATAAACAGCCAACTATTGAAGTTTAATAGGCGAAAATAGTTATAGTTTTCAAAATTACGTTTCATGACTATCGTCATGAAACTTCCTTTTGTATAAGTTGACTAAAATGTTAACAGATTATACAAAGTCTTTTTACAATTAATTAATGAAAATGCTAAATTTATGAAGTACCAGTTAGTCAATACAACTTTCGACGCTCATCATGGGTCATCCAGAACAGTCGCGCTATATTTTTAAACATAGGGGTCAGGCTGCATATATCCGACCCTCCTTACCCCGCAATGGACAGGAGCCTTTGAGGCATTCGGGTAATGTTGTTATTGTTGTTATTGCTAAATTTATGATTATTAATAAGGATAACAGTTCCTTAATTTATGGATGATGAATCTAATTAGACGCCCTTTCCTAATTAAAGTGACTCTGTCAACTCCAAAATACCTTTTTTAATGGCTATCGAAAATTCACAAAAAAGATACATTTTTCTACACAAATTTTAAAGAAAATCTGGTTAAAATTTGTGATTTTTCTCAAAAACACATCAATTAGTTTTGAATTGTATATTATAAAAGTTAACATGTTGATTTTGATTTATATAATTTTTTCTTATTTGCAAAAACTGATGTATCGTTCTCTTATGATTAATCAGATGTAATTAATTAATTATTTTCTTGAGTTGTTATACATCTTCGACTATCTTTGTTGATTTATTTTTTTTAATATGTTCACTTAATGATGCGGTAAACTATAATTCATGGACGATTGAATCGGCGATATCCTATCTAATGTTTGTATAAAAAACAAACTACATATGAACATATATTGATGTATAAATGCAATATGTGTTGAATAAAGATGAGTTATTGTTATGTTCTTGTATTTGTATACATCAGTTAGTTTTTGTTGTGATTGTATACAATTTTTTGTTTGTATTTTTCACTTATTTGTATGTATATGTGCCGATGTATAATTGTTCTTCTATATTTTGACATTGGATTTTGTTTTGTATAATTTTTCCTATAATTTGTGTTTGTGTTTTTATGGAGGTATGATTTTTTCGGTCGATTGTATATGTGAGAAATAGAGAAAAGAATGAGAAAATTAAATTAAGAGACTTTTGTTTAGAGAGATACTTGGATTGAATGCTAAACAAATGAGAATGACCCTCCTATATATACAAGTCCTTAAGGTCGTTTCTAACCGTTGCTACAGTGTCTGCTACAGTGGCCCAACCATTGCTACAGTACTGCTATGGACAGTACTGTTTATGGCGTTTTGCACAGGGAAAGGCGCTTGGCTGCAGCAACAAGGGATTGGTTGAACCATTACAGGCTATGGGAAACAAAGGTTCTGCTGGACTGGGTTGGACTGATGAACGAAGAAAGCAGATCATGTACAGTTCTAAATAAAATAAATGAGCGATCTAGTTCCTTTGTTGGCAGTCCGATAGAATGTAACAACAACATTACCCCAGTGCCTCAAAGGCTCCCGCCCATTGCGGAGTAAGGGAAGGTCGAATATACGCAGCCTGAACCCTATGTTTAAAAACATAGAGCGACCGTTTTTTGATGATCCATGATAAGCGTTAAAAGTTGTATTAACTAACTGCTACGTCACAAATGAAAGAAGCGCAGACAATTTAAAAAACCATTTTGCTTTATTCCATAATACCCCAAAACCAAAAAATAGTAAATCTTTAACTCCATCCGAGATTGATGGATATTAACCCGATAGAATGTAATAACCTAATTTCAGTTGTCTGTCGGTCACCTTAGTTTACTATTTGTTGCCTCTTTTACTAGCCACATATCTGCTTCTGACCAACTTTATATTATACCATAAGGTTCAAGGACGACACTAGATTAAGTTTTCACTTTTACATCATAAAAAATGAGCTGGAAGAGAAACAAGATGAACAAAGTGGATTGGTTTAAAGAAGCACTTAGCCATATCTAGATCTATACTCAACAAGATAAACAAACGTTTACAGTTCCGTACGATAAAACATCAGCTGAATTGCAAGTGCATAAATGAGAATGTCCTACGAATCAAAAGAGAGGTATACATAATATTAGTACGGCAGAGATGGATTGCAGTTACAAGCACATCGGTATGACTGCCTACAGCTTGTCCATTGAAAGTGAGAACTCTTGTTGCCAGGTCTGCGGGCTTCATACTCTGCTTGCTTTACCATTGTATCGTTTAAGGATAAAAGAGTAGCTTCATGTTGTATGAAGATGAGGCCTCGAATGGGCTGACCAACTCCAGAAGCTTGTCTACTCGTTCTCTGCCTGTGCTTCTGTAGTTGTCATTTCCTCATCATTGGCAGCTTTATCAGGAGTTGATTCGGCTTTCTCCACAATGGTGTTTTTCCCATTCAACTCTTCCTTCAACTTACTGATCTCTTCATCCTTCTCTTCAAGTTTATCTTGCAAGATTAGTACCTAGGACGAATACGATTAAAATGTCAAACTTCAAAAGTCACCCTAATGTCTGACTCATTCTAAACAAGAATGGAAACTGTGAGAGGCACCATTTCATTTGATCTTTCCACATCGTTCGTCAGTCCTTCTATCTGTTTGCATAGGCCTTCAAGTGGGAATAAAAATTGTTAGAAAGTGAGTGAACCAATCTTACTCACCATTGGAGTTCTGCATAACAATGCAAAGCAACAGAATTCAAGTTGAATAAAAAATATTAAGGAATGTTGGTGAGAGCTAGCAGGTAAAATGAACTCACGTAATGAAAGATCTATAATAAAATCAGCACAAATATGGATTGCGTAACGCAGCGAGGGTGATAACTTCCTATTTATGCCATTTCTTCCCCCCCAAAATTAAATAAATGTGAAAAGTTAAGATACGACAATCCACCATAGTACAAGGAGAAATTACTCTGATCTACAAACAAATCATGAACTCTGGAGAGAGCAGGCTAATTGGTGAACCAGTGTGGGAATTAACAGTCTCACAGTTTGGGATAATGTAGGTTTCGTTGATGATAATGACTCAATTCTAAGTAATAAAACATGCTTTATGTCTGGCATGACTTCACTGTCGCAAGAATAAGGGCATGCAGATATATGGTAACCACACACAGATCAGGGTTTTCAAACCCTACCAAAAAGCAAATTATATCTACAGTGACTGTCTTTACTCTGTAATGCAGATGAACCAGAGGGGTAAATGCATATATTACCAAAAGTTTCAACATTTACAGCAAAACTAAATATGTTCG
>JAOTQR010000100.1:2675562-2691304 GCA_025774065.1 Solanum ossicruentum | reverse complement strand
TGTGCCTACTTGTTCAGGAATTGCCAAGTTGAGGGTCCTATTTGTGCACTATAAAAGTTTAAGTTCCAACTTACAAACTGGTACCAAGTTTAGGGTCCAATTTGGGGGTTTACTCTATGGATTATTCTTATAGTACTATTTCGGAGTGTCAATAAGCTAATTTCTGTAGATGTATATTTGTCACATTAATTATCCACCTAAGCTAGAAGCAAAATTAGTATGATCTTATTTATGTTTATTTATTTTGAATTTTCTTTTTAACATATCGATAAACAAAGTAATGGGCTCGTTTGAACTTACAAAATGCGTTCTAAATACTTCTCGATCTAGCTTGGAAGTAATGTGAATTCGAATGCTCAACTTTATTATTTTATATCTGAAATATATAACATACGTACGAACTAAAATGTCCCGATAAATGTTCAAAGAGAAAATGAGTCAAATGTTTTTTGATACCTTTCTTATGAAATTGGAAACTACTTACATACGTGAAGAATTTTTATTCCCAGGCAATAGCACGTTATAAAAGCAAATATGGCACCTAATTCCATGATGAAAAACTTTACTGCTATAAAGAAATAAGAAAAAGACTTAATTAATAAGATTTTTTTACCTACCTAACACTACATAGGATATAATCCGTCCACCTTTAAATTAAAATCTCAAATTCGAATTTGGAATGAGAAAATAAAGACAACTTTTCTTTAGTGGAACGACTTTTGAAGTATGAGTCCAAATTGTCTCACTAAGAAAAAAAAATAGATCTATTTCGCATTTGAGGAGTGTGTTAGAAAATATAATTTAATTTTATTTATTGTAGTAACCAATTTGTCTTATTTTTAATATTATATTGTAAAAAGATGTTTTATAATTTTCCTTAAATTCCAATTTGTCAAAAATGTTTGGCTACGTATTGTCAGTTTTGCATCAACTGTGTTACTATCAGTTACTCTTATTTCGAAGTCAAAAGTAAATTTTCTAGATAGTAAGATACAATAACATAAATTATTATATAATAAAGTATTACTTTTTTGATGATGTGTTACTTGCTTTTCGGCCCTTTTGATGATATTCAAGTTAAAAAGTGTCATTATAAATAATTATTCTATAAATAATTAAAACTTCCGATTCTCTGTAAGTCTTTTCCGATAAGTGATATCTGAAGGGGGTGGCGTGAATATAACTTTATCCCTATTTTGTGAAGGTTTAGGTTGTTCTCGATAGACCCTAGATTCAATATATATTCAGAAGACGATTCTTATATTTTTGAGATGTTAATAGAAGTATTATTTTTCAAACAGATATTAGTAGGAGAGTGTGTGTGTGTCTATATATATATATATATATATATATATATATATATATAGTAGATAGGTAATGCTCGTACTGAGCATTGGCCCAACATATTAATTTTTTATGTAATTTCTTTTGATAAATACGATTAAAATAATTAGATTAAGCTAGATCAAAGAACGTCATACTAACACAACAGAATATAATAATTAGACTAAACTCAGTCATGGGCCTCCATACTAACACAACAGAGCATGTCATGATGAATTGTGATTCATTTTATTGTTGTCTAAAATACGTAGAAATAGTTATATTTATTTTGATGTTAATATTAAAAGTATTTATTAAAAAATTAATTTCTAATTCCACAACAATAAAAAAATCATGAAAGCAACTTTATTTCTATATGAAATACTAAATTTAATTAAAACAATTGATATTGAACTTTAATTATCATGTCATAAAAGAAAACTCTGAATCTTACCCCCACAATATATTCAATATACTTGTTTTTTTTTTTTCAGGTTGTTTTTCCCTTTATTTGTTTTATATTTTTTTCCTTTATATTCCTCAACATATATAGTCTTTTTCTATTGATGTTTTGTTTTGTTTTTGCTCTTTAATCTTTAATTTTTTAATTCCTCATTTTTCTTTAGTTTGTATTTTAATATTCCTTAGAATTTGAATATTAATTTTGTTTCTTCAATTTTTTTTATTAAATATTTTATCATATTTGATATTAAGAAAATATCCTACATAGAAAGAAAAAATTAATAACTTTTGATCTTTCCATAGTCAAACATTATTTTCTCTTTTAGTCACTAAATTTGATATTTTTTGAAAATTATATAAAAAAATATTGATACATCATTTTTATAACTATTTTAATAATCTAGATACACACTTTAGTAGTAGACATATTATATAATTTAATACCAAAAATATGTTTATGCTGTAAACCTTAAAAGTATTTTTAGAAAAAAAAATTTAATTATTGAAACACAATTAATTTGAAATTAGTTTAAAATTTTCTTTCTAAAACATGTCCAAACAAGTCTAGCATTTATTATTATTTGTCATATGTTAAAAAATAGAAATTCTTCATTTAAGCAAGCTATATTATATAGTAGTGTATATTTCTATGAATTTTGGCTATTTTTTTTATGTAAATAAAACATGATTACATTTGTTGTAGATTAATTAATTTTATATATATTTGAAATCATCCTTATTTAATATTCCTTAGAATTTGAATACTAAATTTGTTTCTTCAAATTTTCTCTATTAAATAGTTTGTCATATTTGATATTAATTTCTTGATAGTCAAAAATTATTTTCTCTTTTACTCACTAAAATTGATATTTTTTAAAATTAAATAAAAACATTAATACATCATTTTAAAGACTTTAATAATCAAGATATAAACTTTAGTAGTAGACATATTATATAAATTAACAGCAAAATATATTTATGCAGTAATACTTAAAAGTATTTTAGGGAAAAAAAATTACTATTCAAACATATTTTATTTTAAAATAGTTATTTGATAATTAATTATTGTCATAAAGAGTGAAAGAGTGGAGAGAGGAAGATACTTCTAGAGTATACTATGCACATGTATAAAAGAAAATCTTATGGTTGCTAATATGTTATGGTTACAAATTTGTCCTTGTATGATTGCTTTAATTAATATCTTTATAAAAAGTGGATAAAATATTTAAATATGAAATTACAATAATATTCTTCATCGTCCTTGATTTGGCTCTTCTATATAATAGAAATATACATACATATAGATAGATAGATAGATATAAGAAGATTTTACAAGACTAAAATATTATACAATGGGTTGTGCTTCAATGAAATACTAAAGAATATATGACGAACAAGCTTTACTAGTAGCTCAAACATATTGTGACCCAGAGGGGAGGAGAGAGGTAAGCGAAATCGACAGAGGGACGAGATAGGCAAATATAGTTGTATATTTTTCAAATTATATGTATATATATGTTAAATAATTGTATATGTGTAACTAATATACATATGTATTTATATATTTGGCAAGCGAGATTGAGAGAGGAAAGAGAGAAGCGAGCAAAATCTAGAAAGGGCAGAGAGTGGAGAGACATGAATTGTATATGCATATCTATCAAAATAATTGTATATATGCAGCTTGTATACATATGTAATTGTATATCTGGCAAGGAATTGGAGAGAGAGAGAGAGGAATAGAGAAGAGATAAAATAGCAACAAAACTCTAACTCTAACTATAAATTGTAATTTTTTTTCAAACTATAGTGGTATAATGTAAATGCATATCATATATTTGTTTAGTTACTCAATTTTTCCAAAGCAATTTTCCCTTTATTGAGACTTATGAAGTGTGGGTCCAAATTATCTCGCTGAGAAAAAAAAATAGATCTAATTCGCATTTGAGGAGCGTGTTAAACAATATAATTTAATTTTATAAATGTATGATATCTCTAATTAATTAAAAAAAATATGAACTATTGTCTAGTTATGCTTTATATCTATACAACACAATCAAATCTCTCAAATAATCCTTTATTTAATTATGGTAAACTAACTCCTTAAATACAGTTAATTATTGTTGAACTAACCTCCTCTTTACATCCCTAAGTTATTTTTTATTTATCGTATATAGCTAATTTATCTTATTTTTAATATTATATTGTAATAAGTGTTATATAACAAAAATTGTAGAAAATTCTAGAAAAATTTAAAAGTCAAATTGTTATCGAAATGTTTTGTCAATTTTCCACATTAAGGCTAATTGTGTTACTATCAATTACTCTTTTTTAAAAGTCAAAAGGAAACATATCTTAGATATTTTCAAAAGATGCAATAATATAGATATGTTAATAGTTTATGAATGCAAAAAGTAATAATTTGAAGTTGAATAGTTAGGAGTTAAATAATTAATAGATAAAAATTTAATTTTAGAAAAGACTCCTAAATGTAAAAGTAGTCGTTTAATGTTTCCAGCATAATTTTAATTACTCTTTTGCTTTTTAAATTTGTTATATTACATACTTTTAATAACAAAATATTTGATAATCTAATTTTAACTAATTTCAAAGTGTTAAATATTAAAAAAAAGTAATATTGATATTTTTTCTAAATGTAATAGTCATATTTTTTCTTTCTTTTGTAGTCAAGACAATTATTTATATAGAATAGTTCTAAATCAAGAATGAATTCTTCATATAAAGAAATTCTAATTTAAAAGTGAATCCTGAAATTAAATAAACAAAAGAGTAATGCTTAATAAATTTTTAAAAAAATAGGGAAAAAACGATTTTGTCTAAAGGGAAGCCTTTTAATGAAGGAGAAAAAATTTCAAATAATATTTTTAAGGTCGTTCACGCTTTTAATATTGTATAAATTACACTATAAACAACAACATTACCCCAATGCCTCAAAGGCTCCCGCCCATTGCGGGGCAAGGGGGATCGGATGTACGCAACCTGACCCCTATGTTTAAAAACATAGCGCGACTATTTTCGGATGACCCATGATGAGCGTCGAAAGTTGCATTGACTAACTGCTACTTCACAGTTGAAAGAAGCACACACAGTTTAAAGAGCCATTTTGCTTTATTCCATCATACCTTAAAGCCAAAAAATAGTAAATCTTTGACCCCATCCAAGATTGATAGAAATAGTATAGATTACACTGTATATAACTAAAATTCTATATATAGATAGAGGAAGATTTTACAACACAAAAATATTATACCATGGGTTGTGCTTTAAGGAAACAAGAAAGAAAATATGAAGATCAAGCTTTACTAGCAGCTCAAACACATTGTAATTTTCTACTTCTTCTTTTTCTCTTAAATCTTTTTTATAATTTTAAATCTAAGTTTACTTTTATGATTTTAAAAAAATAATTATTTTGTGATTTGCAGTTTCTTTGGAAGATGTCAAGTCATTAATTGAACTCTTCAGAAAATTAAGTTGTTCTATTTGCAATGATGGATTTATTAGCAGAGTAAATCCTAATGTCTTTCCTATTAATTTTTCCTTAATTATATGTTTAATGACTTTTAAATTGTGTAATATTTAGTGAAAATAATAATTAAAGTCTAATTCCCAATTTATTTTTTAAAAATTGCTTACATTATAAAAAAAAAAAATCAGGAAGAGTTCCAGCTTGGATTATTCAGAGATAACAGGAAGCATTCTCTGTTTTCAGACAGGGTGAGCCAACTTCTACTTACCTTGTTTCATTAGCGGGACAAATTCAAAATTTAAAGTTCGTAAATTCAGAATAAATATGGTCTCGATATATTATGATATAATAAAGGTAAATTTAAAATTTAGAGTCAGTGTGTTCGAAATAAAATTTATAGTTATTGAGTTCAGATTAATCTTTTTTGAATATGTATACATAAAACATATAATTCAAAATTTTAAAACTAATGAATTCAGATAAATTAATAAAACTCATGTTTTTGCTTATGGGTTTTGAGACGAGGGTCTACACAAAACAATCTCTGCTTCTATGAAGTAATGGTAAGGTCTACGTACACTCTATTCCACTTGTGAAATTGTACTAAGTATGTTGCTGTTGTAATAAAACTCGTGTTATGTGTAGATGTTCAACTTGTTTGACTCCAACAAGGATGGCCTAATTGATGTTGGGGAATTTATCCGTACACTAAGCATCTTTCATCCTGATGCTTCTCAAGCTGAAAAAATTGACGGTAACAAAAAAATATTTTCGAAAAATATTATTTTCTAACGTTTGAATTTCAAAAAAATATATATTTTTTGTAATAAATAATTTTTTTAATTTTGGACGGAAGTCATTTTTCTTGATAGAACATTGCTTTAAAAGTTTTATCAAACACTATTTATAATAAAAACTTTTTGGAGAAATTTTTTTTCCACGCCGAAAAACCTAAAAAATAAGTTATATTTTTCGAAACATTTTGAAAAATAACTATCGTCGTACCAATTAATTGAAATTATGGTTTTTGATTTACAGTTGCATTTAAACTATATGATATATGGCAAACAGGCTTTATTGGACGTGAAGAGGTAAATAAATATTCATTTATTTAGAGAAGCAAGATAATTTAATTTATTTCACTAATGTAATTTTATAATTTTTTTCGAATTGAATTTAATCTGAATTTAGGTGAAGGAGCTCATTTTTGGGCTATTATATGAATCAGAATTGATACTGACTGACGATATAGTTGAAGTTATTATCGATAAGGTATGGTACGAAATTCATTGTTCATCTATCACAACATAAATCGTAAGTAACTAATAAAAATTTTCAATAATCCATTATAATAAATCAAACGAGGGATTTTTGCGTGACAGAAGTTAGCTGTCGCTAAATACTCCTATTTCTTTTGTACAGCCAACTAGCAAAAAGTTTACTCTATTAACATCTACTTTGAGACAACTATTTTTAATATACCTGACAATTAAAATGGGACAAAGGAAACATCACATTATTCAATTACATGCAACTTACTAATAGTATTGTCATTATCATATACTTGTACTCAGGGGCGAGCAAGCCCTTTGGTAAGGAGTTTATCCGAACCCTATTATACTATCTATACATGATTAAACTAATATTTTATATGTATAGTTAATGTCAAACCCCCTTTGATTAGTTCACGTAATTATTTTTAAAAATTTTAAACCCCTTCAATGATAATTTTGATTCCACCACTGCTTATCCTCTTACTAATATTTGTTGCTGATATATTTTTTGTCCATGAAGACAATTGAGGAGGCAGATTCTAAAGGGGATGGAAAGATAGATATAGAAGAGTGGAATAATTTTGTAGTTCATAATCCATCTTTGTTGAAAAACATGACAATTCCATATCTCAAGTAATTCTCTAATCCTCCGATCTATATACACTTTACGTATTACTTTCTTCGTCTCAATTTATGTGTCATTTTTCGAATTTCGAGATCTAAATCAATCTATCTTTGATCATAAAATTTTTATATATTTTTAAAATATTTTAAATTATCAATTATTATGAATTTATAGTACTTTTTTATAAAAAATTTGAAGATTTCATGCGCAAATTTTGTTATTTTGCAGGGATATCACAATTTCCTTTCCTAGTTTTGTGGTGAATACACAAAAAAATGATGAGATTTACAAGGATTTCTGAGTTATAAAAGTGGTGGCGTGGCGGATACGCTTCAACGATATAGTTACTTTGATAGGGAGCATATTTATATTCAAATCTAGTTTTTTCCAATTAATTACGTTTCACAAAATATCCAGTCGTGTATTATACAGAAGATATACATATCCCTAACTCATTACAAAGAATTCCATATAAAAATTTCAAAAAACTCAATCGTAGAAAAATCACCAAATTCCTATCAAATAAAGCGTACGTGCACATAAATATCGTGTATCACGATAAGGCTATACGTATTGCTCCCAAAACTAATTACAAAAGGTCTTATAAAATCTTTTCAAGAAAATCAACAGAAAGTCATATCACTTGACATGGGCTAATACTCACAAAAAAACTAAGAAAATTATCTCATTCTTTTTAAATTGCTCCAAAATGCCAAAAATGTCATGGATTACGATGAGGTCATTAGTATTGCTGCCCCAACTTATTATGGAGGATCTCGTAGAATGTTTTTAAAAAATCCACTCATATTATCAAAATATTCATAAACTAATACATAATGGAGGATCTCGTAGAATGTTTTTAAAAAATCCACTCATATTATCAAAATATTCATAAACTAATACATATGAAAAATCAAGAAAATCGTCTAATTTCTAAATGACACTCCTAAATGTCAAAAAATGTAATAGCTCGTAGTATTTCCGGGCATTTAAAATCCATCTAACAAAAATGAAGCAATTTCTTTAATTTTTTGTGTGTTAATCCACAATCTCACCTTGATCCACAATCTTTTTTTTTCTAATTCTTTTGAAATTGACCTTGATCCACAATATTTTTGAACATTTAGAAGCCATTTAATAAAATTAACCTATTTTTTATTATTTTTTTCCTGTACAACCAAATGTAATAAGAGTAAAGAGAAGTTATCAGTGCCCCCCTTTTCCTTGAAATACAAAGCTTATCCAAACATAACAAGAACTTATAAATCAAATCAAGAGATGTTTGGAGGGATTTGAGCTAATGGCTTATATATATAAATTAGGACTTCTAACTAGTCATTTTTAACTTAAAAAACAACTTATAAGCACTTCTTTAATTTTACCAAAAGCTACGGTAAGTCTATCCAAACAGACCAAAACTAAGAATTGCTATACAAAGTATCAAAGTTTCAATATAGATAGAACAAAGCGAAATGAAATCACATGTTCCACAAACAGTTCTCGTCGTTCTTTCAGGAAAGAAAACACCTAATATGAAGACATCTAGGCTGCATGCCTGCACCGACTGCACAAGACCAAACCCAACGACAATAGCTCATGGAATCGGTTGGCATGGAACTCTGCTATCACTTCTTCACAAAACCACCTAAAAGTACAATTTTGCAACGACCATATGGATTTACAGCTTAAGCATCTACTCACTTGCCAAAATGACCCCTAGCCCATGGCACTACATGCAGACCGCCTCCGTTTCTCTTAGGCGCGTTGTTCTGCTGAGATTGCATCTTCATCCTTTGTTCCTTCATGTTTGCAAATAGAGAATCTAACGTCTGAGGCCTCTGCTTCGACACTGCCTTGACTTCCTGCTTTTGTTGCTACACACAAACAGAGACCTTGTTACATTTTTTCAGAACTTATCAAGATCTATGTTGGCTGATCCTATTTTTAAAAAAATGGTAATTGTTTCTATTATCCATAAAACAGTACATAGGTTGTACTGAAAACCATATTCAAATCAGACACTAAAAGCACTTGGCCCATCCCTATAATGAGTCTAAGACATCAATGATAGAGATAGCATCATTAGAGTACATCTGATTACACTAAAAACGTAGAGTCAAAATGCAATTCAGTTTGACTTGTTGCATACTACTCTCCCTATTCTCAAACACTCTTAAAAAGTGACAGGGACAAACTCTATGCTGGCTGACCTACAAGACTGATAACATCACGAAGGCAATTCAGGACCTAAGAACTGATGAATTGAATGGATTAAAAATTGGAACACCTTTAGAACTACAGCCCTTGCTGCAAAGCTCAACATGGAACCAAGGGCTTTCAATGGAGGAAATAGAGAACAGGGGGACCTTGATAAGTTTTAAAGGAAGAATCGTATAAGTTTTAGTTAAACCTCTTACCTTAGCAATAAATCTGCCACCATTTGCAGCAGTCTTCTGAACCGGAGGAGCTCCAAACCTGCACAAGTAACAAAAAGAGAATTGAAGAGACTGTAGGGACAAGTGCTTATCCGCAGATTTCTTACTAAAGGGCGAGCAGCACCAAGATACAGTGAACATCCCCAGAGATAGATCATTATGAACATATAACTTCTTTTACTTCCATCTTATCATCGCTCCTCAAACTAAAACTCCTCGACTAGCCAAACCTTAGCAAGAGTAGCAGCATCTGAAACAGATATTGATAGCTTTCAGCTCATCTCCCACCAGAAGGATACAAAGTCCAAACTTAGAACTAACAGAAACACTGATATGGACAAAATATCCTCGTTGAAATGTGGACAAATCATCAGTCAAATATCCAATAGTGCTTTTAACTTCAGCATAACGGCTTTCACCACAACGCTAGAACTGCTTCAATAGAGCTGCAGCTAACTTTCCAAAATCACATAATTCAACACAAAATATAGAGCCCCTTGCACGTCCCACAAACCTAACTGTTTCAGTTAAAGAGCTTAAGTAAAACATGCAATCTCTATCCTCCAAAACACCGCCACAAGGTTCCAGCACAAACAAGAGTTGGATACATGCCCACGCAAAGAGAAGTATGAACATTTACATGACCCGCAACCAAGATTTCAAAAATCAAGAGAACCATGCCACCCATAAAATAATAGAATAATGTCATGTAAGGTGTCGAAGGCAAAACTTAAAATGCACAGCCGCCTCACAAACTCATTGCTGAAAAAAAATCTGATGAATGCCATGTGTCATGCTCCATGCCTTCCCAAACTTCTTATCAACATAAATTTCAACGGTTGGGCAGAGTTAAAAAAATGAGGAAGAACTGATTATTAACGTCCCAAAAGGAATTCAGGGACTTTTGTCATGCTCCATACCACCTCAAACTTCTTATCAACAAAAACTTTGGCGGTTAGAAGAGGAAAGAAAATGAGAAAGAATTGAAAATTCAGATCTCGGTGAAAATTCAAAGACGATTCATTGTGAAATAGTAGAGTCACTTAAAACTGTCTTTCATCAGGACATCTTTTCATGTCCTTTCTGTAACCCAAAAGAAGATTATTAATGATCAATTTCCATTGGACTGAGTTACACAAGGGGACAAGTTTATCCAAGGGCATCAGTTCATATGAAGCCATCATTCCAACATCTCAAACTAACACGAGGTTATATGCCCATGATATTGTCTCTACCAGACAAATCTTCAGAAACTATGCAACCACCCCGACACAGGGAAATTCTCAAATCTTTATGCCAGCTTCCAAATGCACTTCAAATCCACCTAAAGAGTTCCTCATCTTGGGGTGTCCCAATACCAACTTAACAAGAGTAGAACTCAAATACAACACATGCACAACAAACTGAAGACAGCCCACATGTTGTAGAAGGATGCAACTAGTGTGACGGAAAGTAACCATCATTTGACACTTGAACAAATTCCAAAGACCGTAACTTGAACATCTCAACCGGATTAACAGGAAACAACATGCTTTTGAAGTATATATAAAAGCAAGGAGAGACACATGGCATATTCATCTACAATAAATAGGACCACAATTTACCTGCACCAAATGAGAGTTCAATTGTAACTCCAGATTTGACATGCACTGGTCCAGGGAATTAATAAACAACAAGCTAATCATATTATAACCTCACACTTCAAAACACACCTCTGTTTATTTACATTCACTGCTCGGCCTCGATTGAAAGCCCTATTGCGAATAGGAGCAACTGCTGCCCTTCTGGCAGCCTCAGTTGCCAAAGGAAACTGGTCACCCTGAAAATTTGATCTTCTTTGAGCAAGAGCCCCCTAAGAAGAAGAACCAACAAAAAGAATGCCTCAAGTATTCAACATTCACAAATACAAAAAAGAATCCATCAAAATTCATCATAGGTTGCACCAATTCTGAAGAATACCTGTCTCATAGATGATCTTGTGTCCATAAACCTTCGTATCTTAGCAGATTTATCTTGAGCAATATTATTAGAGAATTTTTGGCTTCTATTCTGCAGAACAGCAGATGATGAATGTTTTAAAACGTCCCAAATCAAGTTGACGAAAAGTGAAATAAACACTAGATGGTCAGACAGTAATTCACTTACTGAAACTCTTTGCTGCTTAGTCTTGGTTGTGTTTGTCTTGGACATCTTGATGATATCATCTGCAACCACCAAGTGTGATTATCAGCAAACGAGGAAGAAAACCAAAAGATAGGCATAAAACATACATAGTTTCCATGCATACCTAATGTCATGTCCATTTTCTTCTCTGTAAGTGCAATAGTCTCAGTTAGTGTTTTAGCTGCCATCTGAGAGGGGAGGAAAATCAGTCAACTGAATATAGCATGGAAATATCCATCAACTAAACCTCAAGGGCAGCCGAAGGTGCAGACACAGAAGGAAAAATCCAAGAAGCCAAAAGAAGATGCAAGTATATGATAGATTGAATCGACCAATGAAAAGGATAAGGATAACACTGAATATTTGAAGAACAAACATCAGCTCAGAGAAAAGATAGGTCACAAAATACAAAGTATAAAAACAAACAACTAAACAAAAACTGTTGCCCCTCGCCTCTCTCCCCCTTTCCTGTTGCAGGTGAACCCTTTAAGGAAGGCAATAAAATACTTCAGTTTAATCTGACAATCAGACAAATAATCATGCAGGAATGCAGTCTATATGAGAAGACTCCTATTGGGAGAATTGCTACTATTTTACAAAATTAACAAAAACTACAATCACGTATTATTAGAGTTAATGGTAACAATATCATTCATTTTTTTTTCTCTAAACCTCAAAAGACTGTTTTTGTAACATTATTTAATGTTTTAAGACCTTTTTTCTTATCAACAGAAGAACAATCTCTTAACTAGCACAAGCTATACCAATCAATGCTTTAAGCACATTCTCCAAACAACGGAGAAGCTTCAGATAATTAACCAAAGGGACACAGCAACTGCTCAGATAGACGATAGCGACTGCCCAAAAATAAACATGACACACCCATAAACAGAAGTTTTTAAAAAGGAGAAAAGAGCTCGTGAGAAGCACACACTGTCTCAAAAATTGCAAAAACACTAGAGGTTCTTCTCATCTAATAATTGTGACTAATACAAAATTAACAACTAAGCCTTACTGTCAACTATTTTGTACCGTCATCTGTAACTTCTGCAATTTTCATTAAAATCCTCAAATCCACAGAACAAAAGCATGTAAAAAGAAATCACTAAACAAATTAGGCCAATGATAACCACAAAATCAATAAAAATTGACATAATTAAAGCAAATTTCTCACTCATTCGAAACATTTGCGCATAACAACATGAACATTAAAAAAACGATAGGCAGAGCTCGCGAGAAACACAACCTGCCTTAAAAATTGCAAAAAAAAAGTGAGTAACAAAACTAACCTGCTTAGATTTGTGAAATCGAATAGAAGATGATGAGCTTCCTGTATAGCGCTGATGTTGAGTCGCTAGGGTTTCGAGTTCTTTTGAGAATAAGAAGACGGCGAATTTACAGTAACGAAAAATTATGGAGAAACAAATTATGAAAATATTCCGTTCACACAAATTTATATATCTGGGGGCGGTGCACCGTTTGATTGTTGGATCGAGACTCTTATGTCTATTTTGTATATTTTTTCTTTAATAAGTAATTAATGTTGAGGCTAAATAAGAAAGTATTAGAATTATTTTGAAAAAAATATATAAAATAGACCTAATTTAAAATTATTTATTTTTAATAGATTAAATTTAAATTATTTATCCTTAATGGATTCATTACCTAAACTATTTACCTTTCTACCAACTTATCCTTTTTTATTTAGCTTGCGTCAGCATAAATACTATAAAATATACTCTTGCGGTATATATATACCATAGTGGTATTGTATAGAATGAGTTTAATCCTCAGTGATACTCTGGCGGTATATTGATACCCAATTAGTATATAGGATTATTTTTTAAAAAATAAATTAAAAATTATTAAATTCTAAATTAGTAGAAATAATATTCGTTATATACTCTATCGGTATATTTATACCATATCGATATCATATAGGATTGAGCTTAATGATCTATGATACCCAGTTGGTATATCTATACCATATTGGTATATCATACAGCAGGACGTCAGTGTGCGAATTTTAATATTATGGAGGTAAAATTTTAATAGTGTGAAGGTATAAAATGTAAAGGGATATATGAACATAAATAATTTGATTTAAATGGATAGAAGCTTAGTTTTTCTATTTATTTTTATGTGTTAAAAGTGATAAGGAAAGTAAAAATCTATTTCTAAAGCATTTGTAAGTGAAGGTGAATGAAAAGAGTATTATATTATTGTTTTTAAATAGGGATAATTACATAAAATGATCATTTAATCATTTCGGTTACCAAAAAAAAGTCTTGTGTTGTATATTTCACGTATAATCAAGTTATATTCAGTTTTTAAGTATATCATAATGTATATTTAATGTCCAGCTTATGTATAAACAATATATATTGTATAATCATTGTATACTTTTTATGAATTTGGCAAGCTATATTGCATATTTGTTGTATATTTTTCTATGGTTTTGTCTTTATATATATATATATATATATATATATATATATATATAACATGGCTATATTTTTTGTAAATCAGTTAGTTTGTTGTATAATATTTGAAATTAGCCTTTTAAAGAATTCAAATATACACTTAAACAACTACACTGTTGCTTTTTTCGCGTATTTCATAGCTCAACTATCAACTGTATTCTTTCATACCTAAATTCACACTCCTTATGTATTAAAACACCTTGATGCTAAATTAGTCAAATATTTGTTCTCGATCGACAACAAACACGTAAAGGATCTATGTAGATAGTATACTGTCACGTATGATAACAATTATAATTGAAATAAAAAAAATAAACTAAGTTATACAAGATTGAAAAGAATGCAATGAATGAATGCTCGAGCATTGAGAAGGAAGGATATTTTGAGAGGCGAAAGGTCATGGAGAGATACGGTCTGATTGGAAAACTGCATTCATGCTTAGTAGCTAGTATGTGTTATTTAGACTTTTCGAATTTAACCATCTTAATAGCTAATGAACAAAAATTAACCAAGATTCGTTCATAGCGACAAACAATATGCATTTATTGGTTTGACGTAAAGCTCATGTGTGTGAACATATTTTCACTATCTTATAAATGAGTAGCTAACACAATTATTCCACTTATTTTGTCCCAAAAGCTTAGGACAAGCATTTGAAAGAATGCCATTGTCAACTCTTTGAACGAATATGCTCTTTGGCCACAAGTATTCAAAGATTCGAGACTGCTAGTTAAGTTGGTGACAACGATTCCTCCTCACTCGGCTTGGCAGACCAAAAAGGGAAAATGCAGTTGACAAGGCTCAGCAACATTTCACTACATTAGATTATTTGAACAATCAGAATAACGGTTTGGTAAAAATGTTACATTGCTACTCTGCCTAAGTAAAATGGTCATCAGATTTATTCAAATAAATGAGTCATTCAATCGGAGTTGATCGCAGTTGAAGTTGAGCAAAACGGCTTTTGTTCAGTTCACACCGTATATCCACTTCTCCGCATTGCTTGTGTATTTAACCAACTCTTCTGGTTTGAACCATAGTTTGATCTCGTCCTTGGCAGTCTCGGGTCCATCACTCCCGTGGATGATGTTCCTGAAAAGCAACTCGTATTCAGACGTCTTAATCTTAATAAAAAATAAACGGAGTTTAACTATGAAATGAACAGGAAGTAGTTTTGGTGTACCTTCCAACTACAACAGCTAAGTCACCTCTAATTGTTCCTGGTTCTGACTTCTGTGGATCTGTAGCTCCGATAAGCTTCCGTCCATATTTAATCACTCCTTCGCCTTCCCATACCTAGAATTCGATTATAGAATTTTGTAATGTGAAATACTCTAATGAACAAAACAACAACATACCCCAGTGCCTCAAAAGGCTTCCGCTCATTGCGGGGTGAGGGGGATCGGATGTACGCAACCTAACCCCTATGTTTAAAAACATAAAGCGGCTGTTTCCAGATGACCCATGAGGAACGTCGAAAGTTGCATTGACTA
>JAOTQR010000100.1:2648957-2672321 GCA_025774065.1 Solanum ossicruentum | reverse complement strand
CAGATAGTTTAAAGAGTCATTTTGCTTTATTCCATCATACTCCAAGACCAAAAAATAGTCAATCTTTGGCTCCATCCAAGATTGATGGAAAAAAAATACTCTAATGAACAAGTTAGCTAAATTCAATCTAACCATTGCTACGACAGGGCCGGAGCTAAGGAAACCACATAGGCCATTGAAAAATGGTCTTTCTTTAAGGTCATGATAATGCATTTGGGCAAAATCCTTAGACGGAACCACAATTTTGATCGCGACAAGCTTGAAACCCTTTCTCTCAAAGCGTGATACGATTTCTGAAATCTGCAATGGAATGAAACTTTCTTAGGCACATCCGAAAGAGTACTCTATATCTGCATATCATGAATGCAAGAGGGACGAATATAGTTCGTGGAATCCACATACCAAGCCTCTTTGCACTCCATCTGGCTTGATGGCAATGAAGGTGCGCTCCATCTTGTAACAAAAAAAGTGTCGTGTACTCGTGTTAGTTGTGACAAAGAATGTCAGTACAGCCAGACATCTCTATAACAGTCGTAATATATATTTTCTATAACACCTCACTATAAGCACCAAAAATCATCTAGACAAATGACGATGTTATAAAGAGGTTTGATTCAGAGGAAGAGCGAGAATAAGGTACCTCAGCAGCATGTGCTTCTTGCTCCTGGAGCATGTAAGCTACATATATAAAGACGGAGAAATAAGTGAAATTAGACTAGAGGATCCTATTTCTTTTGTAAGTCATTGCATACAGAAGTTTCAAATTTTCATCAAAGAGGCATTCTCAAAAGACACAAACTTTAGCAGCAACATTCAACAAAGGTGAGTAATAAGCTACCAACCTGCTGCAGGAAGGGCTAGGATTCCCGAGATCCAACCTGTAGACGAATTTCGAGACTTAGTCCTGCCATATGAAGCTAAGGAAGGCACAACTCCTCTCAAAGAAACTGTGGCTGCTGCAGCCGCTGCTCGTCCCCCTGCAAATAGGATAAGTCAGACAGATTGTGTCTAATGAGCATAGCAAAGCCAGGTCAGTTGTTCAAGCTAACAACAGATAGAGGCCGATCTGGGATACGCGGACGTTGAATGGATTTGTGTCATTTTACCCAGAAAAGCATGAGAATTCCAACTTTTACACTTTCTGTGGATTGTTGTTACGTATTGTTTCATGTAACAATATATGTTTTAAACATAGGAATCAGGCTGCGTAAATTTGATCCCCCTTACCCCCACAATGGGCGGGAGCCTTTGAGGCAATGGGGTAATGTTTTTGTTGTTGTTGTTGTTGTTACATATTGTTTTATACTGTATTGTTTTAATAACTAAAATAATTGTATCATTATCCGTCATTACATAATTCTGGATATTTTGAATGATATACTTACAAGGGTACAAGGTAGAGCTACCGTGAAAAGGCAAGGTAAAGGATGAAATAAGATTATTAAATGATAAGTTAAGACAAAATACGAACAAAATATTAAGGTAACAAACGCAATCACCCCAAATCGATCGCTATATAAAATAGATTTTTCGTTACGATGGATTTAAACAATATGATAGAATAAAATTTAAGGAGCAATCAAAACAAGCATTACACACTGAGACCAAACACATCAAAATTGCAATAAGAACATCTACGATTTGAGATCAATCAACAATTTCACACACACACACATTATATATTTATAGACCGAGATCGATAAATAAACAAGAAATGAAATTCACAATTTACCAGAAAAAGCACGAGAACTCGAGTAGAACAAAGATTTGGTTGCTCGTGAAATCGATCTGCAAATCTGAGAATTCATCTTTCAAACGCCAATATTCGATTCGATACGTAAACAAGAAGAAGAAAAATCACAAATTTAATGCACTCTGTTTTAGTGAATGAATATGTATATTGATCAGTTGAGTAAGCTTCTAAATTGGTTGAATTACTGTTATAAGTAATGAACACGTGGATACACGCGCTTCGTAGGAGCGTGGTAGAGGGAGAGTTTGGGCTTTGGCTGGGTCAAAATCTGGGCCCGAAGTTGTTGGGCTGAATCAATGAATCTGATTCGTTGTTTAAAAGTTAGGATTTCGTATTTATATTATTAAAAAAAATTATTACTACTTTTTGCTTTTAATTAGATTTCGAAGTTTATTATTGAATTTATTGCTCTTTATAATGATGAATTCAAAATTGAATAAAATATGACATCCTTTCCTTTTTAGTCCGTTTCAAATAAAAATTTTACTTGGATTAGAAATAATTTTAAGTTAAACTTTTAACCTTAATGAAATAATTTTCAACCACGCAAATATTTATGTATGATTTTAGATCACAAGTTTCAAAAGTCTTCTTATTTTTTTTAAATATCATGTCAAATCAAATAATAACATATAAAATAGGATAGAGAGAGTACTATTTATTATACTTACACATATTATGTGGAAATATTAGGCTCTATTGAAACCATAACAAATTTGAGATATATTGCCTTCGTTGGAAAGTAGTACTTAAACAAGTGCCAGAATATTTGAAATGGAAAAAAAATCTTATTAGAAAAAATTGAATTTAGTCGAGCCACTACACACCTAACGAATATCATGGGAAACTGAAAAACAACAATAACAACATACCCAGTGGAATTCCATAAGTGAGATTTGGGGAGGATAAAATGTAAACAGACCTTGTCACTACCTCATAGAGATAGAAAGATTGTTTTCACAAATCTCTCGTCTCAAAAACCAAGCCTCATAAGTAGAAGATACTAGATATGAAAAAAAAAAAAGAGAAAAAGGGGAAAATTATTGAAAGTCTGAGAAAACTAATAATTGGAATTTGGAAATATGATTGAGCTTTTAATACCTAAATGTTGGTTCAAAGCTTTTTGAAAGATATGTATAAAATAATTAGATTACTGATCATTCTTATTCTTTGATTGCTTCTAAGTTCATTCTTTGATTCTTTACATCATTATTATAACTTTACACCTTTGATTTCTTTTCTCATTTTCTTGTTACATTGCACTTGTCTAATACAACAACAACATACTCAGTAGAATATCACAAGTGGGGTATGGAGAGGGTGAAATGTACGCAGACCTTACCGCTACCTCGTAGAGATAGAGAGACTGTTTCTTGTGAACCCTCGTCTCAAAACCTATAAGCAGCAAAACAAACTAGATATGACAGAAACAGAATGTAAAAGAACGAAAAAAAACTACGAATGCACATGCAAGTATGTAAATATGATAAAGGTTATAGACGTAGCACACAATACCGCATACATTGCACTTGTCTAATACAGAATTTAAATTTTATGGATTCTAAATTCTAGTACAACCACCTTAAATCTTGATATTGGACATTTAGTTGCAAAGTTGATCCGTTAAATAG
Organism: Solanum ossicruentum; assembly: GCA_025774065.1. NCBI lineage: Eukaryota > Viridiplantae > Streptophyta > Magnoliopsida > Solanales > Solanaceae > Solanum > Solanum ossicruentum. Next base: position 2,668,937 of record JAOTQR010000100.1, on the reverse strand, counting down.
GTTGATCTTCATATTTTTTGTCCATAAAAATCGAACTTATGTCTAGCGGGGCATAAGTTCTTTAAGGGCGCGAGACATAACTTACACTTAGCTGGGCATAAGTTCACCTATCTATAAGAATATTGATGCAACATATGCAAAAATTTCCAGCTTATAATCATTTAGTACAAAGAGCTTTATGCCAAGGTGAACATTCCAAGAATGAAGTCATAATAACAACTACTACTATGCTTCAATCCCAGTAAAGGCAGAGTCAACAGTAATAAGTTCTCTATATTTAGACAAGAACGTGCACAAAGCATCACACGTTAGCAGGTACGGGAAAAGGCTGCACCCCAAGGGGTGAGATGGTTACATTTTATACCAAAGAATAAAGCCTATCAATTGTTTGAGGTAGTTCATATCCAGATATTGATCACCATACCGTGCATAACGAATTATTAACAATCATTCCTCAGAAACATTGGTTACTGAAAAGGGTTACTGGTTTAGTACAACAGTTAAAAACATAAACACGAAAAGATAGTTCACCCAATCAAAAAACATAAGCATGAAGTCGTGAGCTGCGTCTTCTCTCTGAAGATAATTCGCCTGATTAAAGTCAGAGACAGCCACCCAACTGCCAAAAGGAAGAAACAATTAGCCAGTTGAACAAATCGAAAGCATAAAGAAAACAAATAATACAATTCATTAGAACTTCATTTTGAGGTAGGGGTAAGGTCTACCCTCCGCAGACCCACCTTGGGGGGCTACACTGGGATTAGAACGTCATTTTGTTTCTCAGTCCATGTTTGGGATTTTTACACACGATTACTTTTTGAATATAACCCTCTTGGCTAAACTTTACTTAATCGTGGTGCATTATCTGTCATATAACCAGGGAAGGATTCATTGCCCAAGTCTACATCTTATGTTCAGCATGTGCCATGAGAGACACTTCCGATGGAAAGGCTGGTAAATATCCTTTCCATGCTCTTCCAGTTACATACTTGCCTCCTCGTAACAATCTCACTCAAATAAACCAACTATAGCATCCAAGTGAGTTGAGATCCATGAGGTCTCAGTTTCAAATTCCAGCAAAGGCAAAAAAACACTAGGAGATCTCTTCCTACCAGTCCAAACCTTAGTGGATAGAGTTATCCAAGGAGTAACAAAGATCGTAAGACAGGCAACAACAAGAAAAATGTTATTACTACCGCTATGAATGGGAAAGAAGTTCAGTGCACCAAACCACCATCAAGCCTATCCCTGGGGAAACGAGACAATGTTCAACTACCTAGTAACTTTCTACCCTAATCCGTGACCACCATAACCTCCTTAAATAAGCAAAGGCCTCTAGTTAACTTAAATTGCCTGTATGAAAATGTCAATAAGTTCAAGACTATATTAACAGTTGGTATATACCATAATGGAATCAATTTCCTCTTGAGTCACTGGTGTTCTTTTGGGTTGGTCAGAAGCTTTCCCTGCAACGGACGTGCTAGATGGGGACCTTGAGAAAAATGTTCGAGGAACTTCTTCAGCTGCTGGAGTTTTCTGATGTTGGCAATTCTGGGATGTGGAACCTGCAGAACAAAAGAGCCTTCATGTTTAAATCAAGCAACCTATCTCCAGGCTAAACGCATGAGTAACCACTATAAACACTGACCGTCTTGAACAAAAAAAACTGAAAGAGGAAGAAAGGAGTATGATTAAACACTATCACAATAGGTTACAATACTATACCCAGTAAAATCCCACAAGTGGGGTCTGGGAAGCTTAAAGCATATGCAAACCTTTCGCTTACCTTATGGAGGTGGAGAGGTTGTTTCTGAATGACTCTCAGCTCAAGTGTAGCAAATTTTAGTTATAAAAAGGAAAAACAACAGTGAAGAAAACATAGTAAGTAATAAGGAAAGCAGTGTAGAGCATTCAGAAGGGGAACAGTAATAACAACTATCACAGTAGGCTATAGCAATCAATTACACCAGTAGACTACAGTTAACAGCATTTTGGTACCAAAAATGGCAATTCTTTATGGTGCAAGTGCACTAATCAGAACAACCAGCAACTTGTGCATTCACCACAGAAGGTGAAACTGAAGTTGTTTACTACAACTCCTCGGAATACACACAAGTTGGTGAATTTCAGCAATCCTTCCTAAATTGATAATGGTGTTATGTAAGGTGTGAGGAGAGTAAAGCAACACTGGAGCTGCAGTTACTTAAGAGTCTCCAACACACTGGTAGATATAGGAAAATAGAGCAGGTTTAAACTTTGGAGGATGTGTTGATAGTTAAGGGACAGTAAGTTTGCACCCCTACAAATTTCTTACAGCTTACTTAATAGCCATTGATACTCCTCATTCAAGGGCCATATTTCAGCTATAGAGAAGGAAAACTACAAATAAATATATAAGGCCAAAAGAACCCGGCTATACAGAACACTGACAAGCAAGGATTAGATCAATGATACTTTTCATAATAAAAGCACTCCTAAAATGAATTCTGTAATGTGAAAAATACCATTGCAATGAATTTTATAAATCGTTTCCCACATGAAAGCCTTGTATTCATCAACAGCCTAGTCCTAAAAGTAGTAACCTCATACAGCTTTCAAGAAAATATTTTTTTAGGTGCTCTTGATGCAGGGATCTTCCATACTTCAGAACCAAACACAAGTAGAATTTAGCTTACCAATATGATGTGATAATCTTCGATCACATGAAAGAGAAAGGATGAAGAGTGCTGATAGAGAGCTAAAACACCACAGAAAATGATGGTATTTTAAGGCGGTTCAGGGGCTGGACATAATGTAACGAAGTGCAGGAGCAGTAAGGAAGGAGAAGAGATTAAAGAACAAGGAGAAGAAGAACAGGGAGGAACGGAGAAGAAGAATCATGTAGTATATCTGAAAAGTATTCATTCAAGTCATCTCCAACATAGAGAGATCGATAAACTTCCACAGGCAAACTTACATAGGATACAACAGGGAAAAATCAAATCTCTTGACAGCTTGATAGCTGCACGCCCACTCCAACTGCCTAGTTAAAAGATCTGAGATTATAATTAATGTTTTTAGTGTTTGATAGCTTTCGGACTACCTTGAGGACCAAACTTCAAATAGATGAATAGGGATTATTGCCCCAAGTCTCAATTGATGCAGTACATTGTAAAATCTAAAAGTCATCAAAAGGCACAACTTGTAGATAGATTTCACTCAAATACTCCTATTAACATGTCTGCAAACACAAACTGAAAGAAGATGACCTTAAGTGTAAAATCTTTCTAGAAAACAATATGAAAAATAACATCACGTTCTTGTGCTTTTCCTCAATTTTCCTGGATAATATATGCATCGCCACACCTCATCAGGTAACCAAACCATGTCTATGTACTTTGTATCTGTAGACACAGGACATACAGGAAAGCCCTGAACTGAAACTGGAATACTCAGAACAGCTTCTCTCCCTCCTAGACAAGCAATTCTTAAGCATTTCACAACCAGCAGCTTTCATTGAGTCAGGTTTATACATAGACAAATTGACTGTATAATAACTAAATGCTATATGTCTGAACCAACTTTTTCCATAGCATGCAGCAAATAACCTCTTGCAAAAACTAAATAACAAGAAAAGTAAATCCCTTTTTGAGAATAATAAAAAAAAGTAAAATCCAAAGTCATAACCCGTTTTGCCTACAACTATAGCATCATTTACTAGTGTATTAAAATGAGTTTTTTATTACAAAAGAAACATCATTGCTTTTCTGTATCCTAAAGGGTATCTAAAAGGGAGAAACTTGCTCCCACATGATGAAACAAAGGAAATTTTCTTAAGAGGATGAAACAAAAGGGAAAATAAAGATGACTCACAACATAATTGCAGAGGAATTGCTCCTAGTGAATGCTCTTGGATCCCTAACTGTGACTTTCTCAACCAACCACCACACATAATTAGACAAACTTTAGGAGCCCTTTCGAAATTAAGCTCATATACCAAAACAATCAAATCTAATAAATCCTCATTACTCGAAGAAAAATTATTGATCCTGAACCACCACCATCACTCACTCCTTCCTCGCCAGCTATATCCACTTAATTGAAACTGAACACAACTAACAACAACAACTACATACCTAGTGTAATCCCATAAGTGAGGTCTAGGGAGGTAGAATCCATGCAGACGTTACCTCTGCCTCAAAATATCCTCCGCTCAAGTGCAACAAATCAAAGTATTTACAAACTGAACACGAGTAAAAGTTAACAATAAAGCAAGCCAGCAATCAACTTTGCTTCAATCACAAACTAATTCGGGTCAACCTATGGTCTCTACCATTCTTCTCTAAAACGAATAAGCTATTGTGTTGTTTGCGCTAAAGATATGGCATCAATAGCACTATGATGTCTTCACAACCAAGAACCCATCAACATATACCATGTAGCCTTTCGAAATTAAGCTCATATACCAAAACAATCAAATCTAATAAATACTCGTCACTCGAAGCAAACTTATTAATCTTGAACAATCACCCCCTCTTCCTCCCAGCTATCTTTCACAGTTATTTCCCAAACACAAACAACAACATACCTTGTGTGTAAATCCCACAAGTGGGGTATGGAGAGAGTAAAGAGTAGAGAAACCTTACCTTTGCCTCATGGAGCTATAGAGGCTCCTTCTGAAAAAAAACTCAGCTCAAGTGCAACAAATCAAAGCACTTACAAATAGAACACTAGTAAAAGTTAGCAATCAATCAATCAATCAACTTTGCTTCAACCACAAACTAATTGGGGTCAGCTATACAGATCTACTATACCATTCCACTCGAAATCATAAACCCGAAAATCAATATTCAAGAATCCATCAACAGTTCATGATTAAATAGAAAAATTACAGAACCCCAACAGCAGAATCGGAGAAAAGGGCATACCTGAAGGCTTTGGGTGCCTCTGTGGAAACTTGATGCGTGGGATTCTCTTCATTGCCTGAGCTCCACCCATCTGCTCTTGCTTTCTTCTTCGATTGTATTGCAGAAAAAAGAAAAAGACGTTTTCTATGTGTGAACTTTGGATTTGGAAATTGGAGATCGAAACTCTTTTCTTTTTTTTTATTCTTAATTTTTAAAATACTTTTTAATAATTAAATATTGTGATTGCATAAATTTTATTTCAAAAAAAATTAAAATGTATATGTCTTTAATTCATAATTAAAATGAAAATATTATAATTCTCAAAATTTAAATTAATATCGTGCAAATTGGGGCAAAAAATAATAGGAAAAATCAGGTGACTTAGCGAAATATGATATGTATTTACATTATACAACTATAGTTTCAAATAAAATTATAATTTGTACGTATAGTTAGGGTTTTATTGTTATTTTCTCTCTCCTCTCTCTCGCCTCTCTCCCCTTTCTCTCTACAATTTCTTATCAGATTTACAAATACATATGTATATTAGTTATATATATAATTATTTAACAGACATATACATATAATTTGACAAATATACATATACAATTCGTTTGTATCCTCCCTCTCTCGATTTCGCGCACCTCTCTCCTCTCCTCCAGGTCACATAGCTAAGATTATATCGTATAATTATGTAAAAAAAAATATTTAACCGTATTAAATTTCAAATATAGGCTATTTATGAAAATTATCCAAAATAATATTCTCTCTGCCAAAAAGAAAAGTGAAAATGACACAAGTAGCTACATTTAGAAATATAGCCTAAGTTTTGTGAAGCAGTAAAAAACATAATCAATATTTGTGTTTATTACTTTGAAGGACAAACTTATATTTGCATATGCACCAAACAAACAAAGATTGATTGAAAATACAAATTGAGTTTGCCACTTGAGTTTGGTCAAAATATTTATCAAAAGAATAATTATTCGTTATATTTTTATACGTAGTCTGTGTATATTTCATATATAGTCAAGTTATATTCAATTTTTGAGTGTATCATAATATATTCATTGTATAACGTATATATAAGTAATTTACATTGTATAGTCAATGTATACTTTCTATGACTTTTGACAAATGATATTGTATAATCATGTATATTTTCTAAGATTTTGAACTATTTTTAATATAAATAAAAGAAGATTATATTTATTATAAATTAATTAATTAATTAATTAATTGTATATATTTGAAATTATCCCTAAATCATATCTCACTAAAACAAATCTAGGTGGGATTAACAATAAAATCTGGCCTTTAGAAATGAATAAGCATATCTAGTTCCTTTTTTTTTTTCCTTTTCAAATTGAGGGATTAAGTAAATCAACAACATAGTCAGTGTAAAAACATTTACCGATACTACATATGATTATCATCCTTTTGATCTAATTTCTAAGTTTATAATTATATTTATTCTTCAATTAAATATATACTTGAAAAGTTATTAACTAGCTAGTATACTCAAAAGATCGATATTTATAAGATCGAATTCATATACTGAAAATGATGCAAGTGCGTGATAGGATGAGTAAATTTTTCTACATTAATATATCAAGTTCAAACTCCACAAATAAAATAAAAAATACATGATCACAAAAAACTCCATTCTCTTTTATAATTCATGTACAAAACGAATTGAAATTAATTAGACCAATTAAAATAAACAACTTACACCCAAAAAGAAGAATCCCAAGATAGAGAATTAATACAAAGAATTATTATAATCCAACAACAATCAGTGAAATTCTAAGTAGGGTATGAGAGGGTAAAATATACGTAAACCTTACCGCTACCTCATAGAGATAGACAAATTATTTCCAGAGGACCATCAACTCAAATATATCAACACCAAAAAATTATTATAATCCAACAAGAAAAAGAAAATAAAGGTTAAAATGGTCAATTTTTTTTTAAAAAAAAATGAAAACTCTCATGATCTATTTATACATCATTTCCTGAAATTTTGGACTCTCTATAATACTTTCTAAAGAAGGTTTCCACTTGGAATCACTTTTAATAATTTTTCTTTTTCTTTCTATTTCTCCCAAAAATTCCTCCAATTTTTTTCCTTCATTGAGCTTCAATTGAACCAATAAATTTTCCATTTCTTCTTTACTCAAAACCATCTTTATCCTCATAATATTATTTTTCTCTACCATATTTTCTTCTGCCTTGACACTTTCACCCTCCATTTCTTGTCCATTAACAATTTGATCCCCTAATTCTTCTTCTCTTTGTAATAAACATGTTTCAATGCAATTTCCCATTATTCTTTTTTAATTCGAGTTAGATGATATGCTCAAAGGGTTGCTAGCTGAAAATCATCGCAGAACGACAACAGTGAGATGATATGCTGAAAGGAGTGCTAGCTGAAAATTGATTCAAGCTGAAAATCGCCGTAGAACAAAGTAAGACTGTCTGTTGAGGCTCTACCGATAAGGAAGAGAGAAAAAATGTTGTCACCTATCTCGATAAGTTTTTCAAGGTGTTGAAAATCCAAACCCACTTACTAATTTTTTTAAAAAAAATCAACCAAAAGAAAACACACACACACACAAAATAATTTAGAGAGAGAAAGAAGAGTGGAGATATTTGTGAAATGTTTAGTATATGCATGCGTTATGGTTGATTAGACTATTTATAGAGAAAAAATAGAGCACATATGAAATAAAATAAAATAGAATAATACTATGTGCTAGAACTTTGAAAATAAAGTCATCTTATTCCAATAAAGAGTGTTTTATTATTTTAAAAAAAGAGATTAAGATAAATTTAAAATTTATGAATTTTTTATTTTAATTATACATATCGACTTTAAGTAAATAAATAAATACAATATTTGAACTAAAATAAATTGAATTTTGTTATATACATAATTTTACATTATCTACATCTCTGAATAAGACTCTCTGATGGAAATTTATAGATATCGAATACTAAGTAAACTTCAATTTCTATTGAAAATGCTGAATTTAAGATTTTCTTTAAGGAGTTTAAAATTTTAAAAAGTAGATACACAAATTAACCGAAGGAAGTTCGAAATCTATTATATAAATATAAAAAATATTTTTATATTTTTTATCATATAAAAATATTATAATTTTTTATCGAAATAGATTCAGATGAACCCCCTTTCTATTGATGCTACGATTTTTTCATATTATTGAGAAAGTATATAATTTAAACTTTTTTAAAAAATTATTTATTGGAAGTATAATTCTTTTTTATTACTACGTGAACGCAAAATTAATACTTGACATTTTTTTTTTGTTCATACACTAAAGTATTAAACTCGTTATTGCCAACTGCCACACGTACTTCCAGGCCATGCTAATAAAAGAGCATAGGACGTACCATGTTCAATAAATATATATTTTTAATATTAAATATATAAAGTGAATTTTTTTTTAAAAAAATTATGTGATATTATTCGGAGCATGAACTCGATTCTAAAGAGAAAAATAATCAGATCAGAAAAAAATTTATGTTTTTGATTGAACGCATCAACTTTAATATTCAAATTGAAACTGGAAATATTTAATACTTTTTTGAGACTTCTCTATCAATTGTAAAGACGTTGTAATTAAATCTAAAAATTATGTGAAAATAGTACAAAATATGCTAATAGTTATATTAATTTTCAATATGCAAAAACATTGTCAATATATTTATTTATCAGTTAAAATAATTAATATGACAAATAACTTTATTATTATTATTTTTTTTTACATGGCAGAAATGTCGGTACTAAGTTTCATGGAAAGTTGACTACTACTATATTGCTAGTCCAACATGTCAAATTTTGTCTCACTTAATATTAAATATTTTAAATAATTTGTTGAATATTCTTTAAGAACATTATTTTTTCCCACTTGGTGCTTTATCATTTTTGAAAATTATTCTTTAGCATTAGCTAGCAAGAAATTGCACTAAACCATCCTGCTTTTGCTTTTATTATTTTATTATTCATAAGAGCGTAATATTTATAACGAGAATGATGATATTCAGATAAATATGTAAAGGGAGAAAGAGAAAATTAAATTCAATATTGAGAGATAAAAGGTATTACGTCGTTTTGAATATATATATGTTGTTATTGTAAGGTTGGTCAATTTGATTAACTTAAATTTTAATTAGATATTTATATTTTTGATTTATGTAAATAAAAAAATTGAACAAAAAAGGATGAAATAATTATGACCATTTCGCAAAAATGACTCAATGATAACATTATATATATAGCTCAAGTGTGATAAATGATTTATTTAATGATTTTTCACTAATCTCATGGATAATTCTCTTCACTAATACCAAGTAATTGTGGTTTTGATTCTACGCGTGTTATAAACTTTTTATTGAGAGAAAAAAAATTCAATATATATATATTTCTTTGTACAAAATATGCTTTATCAGAATTGAACTCATGCTCACCAGATAAAAACTCTGACCCTTTATAAGTGGCAATATATATGTAAAATAGATTTTGAGGTGCTTGGATGAGGTGGCAACCCCAACCATATTCATAAATTCATCTCTGTATATAAACGAAAAGAAGATGGGCTCTAATCCATTCAACATAAGCATCTAGATAGTCAGACGTGCGTTGTGGGCACATGATACATAAGAAAATCAGCTCAACCTTATCTCTGTCTTCAACTTTAATTTGTGTCTATTGTATATGATATAACCACGATAGATAAAATAGAGTTTCTCCTCAATTTGCATGTTATAAGATTTGATTAGCCTTTTTTTGGTGTATATAATTATTTTTTCCTACTATTGACATCAAACTAACAGATGAAGTTCGATAAATATTTACCAGAGACTCAATATATTAACTTTTGGCAAACTTAAAGGACTAAAAATGTTCAGTTCATACTTAAAGGAACTATTTTGAACTTACCTCAAACTTAAGGGACCATTTTTATCATTTTCTCTTTTTTGTAATTCATAGCCATAAACCTTAACCCCACGCCTAAAACCTCTTTCCCTGTTTCAGTTGTTGTTGGATCCAACTCCAACTATAACATTTAACTGTAAGTTGTCAAATCTTTACTCTTCTTCTATTGTATTATTGAATTTGTATTCATGGTCAATTTCAATTAATGGAAGCACAAGTTAATTTATTTTTGTTTTTCCTCAAATGGGGATCTTGAATTTCATTTTTCTCCAATTATTCTGTATTTTCCATGCCTCATAATTGCTGAATGATTATAAAGTTTTAGTCTTTCTTGAGCTTAGTGTTTATCGAAAATAGTTTCTTCGCATACTATTCTCTTCACACTCCACTTGTGGATTATAAAGTTTGATGTTTTTGTAGTCTTTGCTGTTTGAATTATTAATTTGAGTATAAACTGGCTCCTACTATCTATATGAGGTAGTGGTAAGGTCTTTTTAAAGGTCTAGTCTTTCTTGAGCTTAGTACACAACAACAATATTACCCCAATGCCTCAAAGGCTCCCCCATTGCGGGGTAAGGGGGTCGGATGTACGCAGCCTGACCCTTATGTTTAAAAACATAGCACGACTGTTTTTGGTTCTTTCTTGAGCTTAGTGTTTATCGAAAATAATTTCTTTACATACTATCCCCTCTAAACTCCACTTGTGGGATTACACTCTATATTGTTTTTGTAGTCTTTGGTGTTTGAATTATTAATTTGAGTGTAAACTGGATCTGACTATCTCTAAGAGGTAGTGGTAAGGTCTGCGTATATTTTACCCTCCCCAGACCCCACTTGTGGAATTCCACTGGGTATGTTTTTGTTGTTGTATAAAATGTATTGGAATAGTGTTATTTTGGCATACTTCAATCATTTTGTATTTTTTTGTGCCTCATAATTATATAATGATTATAAAGGTTTAATCTTTATTGAGCTAAGAGGCTATAGAAAATACTTCTTTACCTTCGTAAAGTAGGGGTAAGGTCTAGGTAGCAGTGGAATTATGCTCAGGGGAGGGTCAAGGTGTTCATTCGAACCAGTTTCGGTGATTCTTTTTTATTATTTATACATGGTTGAAATGGCTAAGTTTCTTTATCAAAAAATGGGTTGTTTATTGATCATCTCATAATTATATAATGATTATAAAGGTTTAGTCTTTCTTGAGCCAAGAGGCTATAGAAAATACCTCTTTACCTTCGTAAAGTAGGGGTAAGGTCTGGGTAGCAGTGGAATTATGCTCAGGGGGAGGGTCAAGATGTTCATTCAAACCCGTTTTGGCGATTCTTTTTTATTATTTGCACATGGTTGAGATGGATTTTTATGTAAGTATAGTTGATTATGAGACCTCTTTGACTTCTTTGTGTGTTTACTTCGTCATGTTTTAAACACCCTTAGTGAAAATCCTGTCTGTGCCACTTATAATATGGGTATGTTGTTGTTGTTGATTTGTTGTAGTATTTGGTGTTTAAATTACTAATGTTTTCTGCTAAAAGAGGTTCATATTTTGAAGGAAGAAAATCAAATGGCTTATAGGCGAAGCTTAACAACAAGAGCTAAGTCTCTTTATCAGCAAAGAGGAGTTGCTCCAGCAATTTGTTATAGCCACGATGATGATCGTAAAACCCATGAATTACCCAGTTGTGAAAATCCAAGAGTTTCCAGTTTGTGTCAACCCCATTACGCCAGAGGTGGAATTAAAAGTTTTAATGGCACTAAAATCCCATTTCAAGATTGGAGATTTCGCCCTTCATACCTCATGATTCGGATGAACTCGGGGACTCTATTTACCAGGAATATGTCTAGTAGTGTTGGTGGGGGAGCAGAGAAGATAGAGTACGTAAGTGAGGTTGCTGAGCTGGCTGATAAGGCTGTTGAAGCAGTAGCTTCTCAAGTTCCAGCAGTGAATGAGGTGGCAATTGCTGCTGCGGACTCGTTTTTGCCGGTGAAGGCATTGCAGTATTTGATCAATTATGTTCATATTTTTACCGGGTTTGATTGGTAAGAATAGCATGATATTGCTTGTTTCAATTGATGTAGAAGTGTAGAGGAAAGAGAGAGAGGTATAGTTGTTCCTGGTTTAATAAATTTGAGGGATAGTTTGGGGTGTATTTGGTATGAAAGAAAATGTTTTCTTGAAAAATACTAAGTTGTTTTCTTAATTATTTTCTGATATTTGGTAAGTAAGTAGAAAATATTGTCCCAAAAGTATTTATATAAAATAAGGCAAATGCTATAAAGGTGAGAGTAGTGGTAGAAGGGTGAGGTGGGGGCTATGGGGGGGTTGCGGTGTGGTTTGTTGTGTTGGCGGATGGGGGGAGAATGAGTTGCTACTCTTGGAACTTACTTTCCTACTTCACTCGTGACGTCATTTTCGTCATTCTTAAGTAACTTGCTTAGCTAGAGAAAGTGTTTTTTAAAATTTTTAATACCAACTAAACATAGAAAATATTTCCTTCCTTACCAAACACACCCTTGATCAATAAACAACCCATGACCATTTTTCCGGATTAAAGAGGGAAAGGAAACATGTTCCAGAAGGCCTTCCTGTCATGAAGAAAAAAGGTTTATGAATCTATTTACTTATGTTAAAGTTCTCTCTTGTTGCAACTTTAAGGTGCTTTGAGTTTTGGTTTTTGAGAGTTTTTCTAATGGAGGAAATATTTCATCTGAAATACCTTAGGAAACCTTAACATACACAGTTTGTTTCTGTCTTAGTTGTAATGTAGCATTCACAAGTTGAAATCAACTTGTGCTTTATGCTGTCACAAAAAGACTGACCACTTCGTTTTGGAAATTTGAATGTTCTTCAGGTGGGCATCAATTATCGCTACAACTATTGTTATTCGATGTATAACTCTTCCACTAATGATTAATCAGCTCAAAGCTACTTCAAAATTTGCGGTAAGTTTTTCTGTAATGCATCTTAACCTTTGTCTTGCTTAAGCACTCCTGACAATTCTTTCTAAACCTGCAAGGATTCTAAATCATTTCAAAAGCTCAAGGAGCCTTTACAAGTTGTCTTTTTACGTGTCTCTTTATTAACATAGTAAGGAAGTTTCACGGCGACCATAGAATAAGATCTTAAGGCACATCTAGCACACGGGTTTGTCACAAAGTTTTAGGAAAGAAAGTGGGAAGTGAAGTCAGAAATTTAAGTTGAGTGGTGGGCTGGTGACAAAGGTGTTGTCTTAGAAAAAGAGGAAGCTCAGTAACTGAAGCAGGCAATGGGTAAATGCTCTTTTTGAGTTAATACCAGGATCCAGGGAAAGGCTTTTCGCTCACCTCATATACCTTCACATTGTTCGCAACAAAAAATGTGTCCAATTGATTTCCGACTTTCTTGATCGGGCAGAAGGACATTTGCAAACCCTAACCAGAAGGCCTTCCATTTCTACCTGTTGTAGATTTTAGTTGTTCTTGATCTTTTGTGCTCCTAAATATAATTGTGAAACAGCTGTATTGAATCCCCGCATTAAAAATATTGGCGTAAGTTGTAACCTGTAAAAAAATTAAGTGAAAAACACTGTAGTGCCTTGTAGATAGCTTTATTTGATGTAACAGAATTCCTTGCAGTCCTCTATCAAACTTCAAACTTCTTCATATTTTAGTGTTAGCAGTCCATTTGTAGGAACTGCTACCTGCAAGTACAAACATATGACATGTGTTTTCCAGTTGAAAGTTGCATAAAACAAGCAACATTACGTCCATGGTCATATAAAGGATTTTATTATAGCATTTATTGGAGTGATACGGGATACCTCAGATGGCACTTTAGGCGTTCCACAAAATTTGTGAAACTGGTTCTATTCTATATACACATGTTTTGCAAAATGAAAAATGTGTTGCAAAGTCTAACGGGTAAGGTGGTTACGCTGCTATCTAATCTGAAGCAGACAGTGATGATTGGGTTCTCTTCTCTTAGCTCAGTAGAGACTTAAAAGTTTGTCCGTTTTACGTTGGTCATCAACTTATCACAATCCTTCTCTTTATTTGATGTGAGACCTGCTATCTGAAGTCCACTTAGGCATAGTTCTCGTGAACTTTTATGCAGTGTGTTAAAATATTAAAGTATCCAACTATTTGCTCATCTGAATCAATCTTCCTTTAATTAATTAAACTTGTTTCCATTAATTTATCATGGTCTATTATCTTCTCCAATTTTGGTTTTCTTCGCTACTCATTCTGTTTCGCTTTTTTCGGGTGGAATTCACTGTCCATCCATTTATTTTATTAACAAGGATGTCTTCTGCAGATTCTGAAGCCAAAGCTGGATGAAATTAACGAAGAGATGCAAAATAGGGTAGGTTTGTAATCTGATTCTTTTCTTTGGTCCCTTTTGATTGAGCTAGCCATTGCCTTTCATTATTTTACCTCAATGTGCTTTTTAGCGATGAGACACCTATTTGTTTATGTCTTCCAGTTGGAGATTTTAGTAGTGCTTTAGAGTTCACTGACTATTGCACTGTGCCTTTGTGCTTTCTTAAAATATTCTTAGACTCTACACTCTCTTTATTATCGTCTCTTCAGTACTAACTACGAATGGAGGTATATTTTTCTGAATTAGCCAATAGATTGATGTATCCATACTGATTTGGTTCTCTACCTCGTGACTCTTTGTAACAAACTATACAGAATTCTCACGACATTTTCCTTCTAATAAGCTAGTAGAGGGACGGACCCGTTATCCACTGAGTTTAGAAGGCAGTGGTTGGTCCAAAGGGGGGACCACAGACGGATTTCTTAGTTATCAAAAAAAAGAAGCTAGTATGCTTGAATCACCTGTTTAAACTTTTTACCTTTTTACTAGGGTATGGCTCCAGCAGCAGTGGCTGAAGGTCAACAAAGAATGCAGGCAGCTATGAAGGAGTAAGCAACTTTTCGTTAATGACCCAGCAACTAATGTATGACTTGTTTCAGTTGCACCTTGAGTAGCTGATAAAACATACCTAGCTTCTAAATCCTCTTTTTTTTCTTTTCTCCCATAAAGACTATGCAAATTTACTTTTGTGGTTAATTTTTAATTTATGAGTTACATTGTTCCCTCTTGTTCTAACATTTGTTTTGCATCCCGCTACAATTGAACTTCTAATGGTTGTCCTGATATGTCTTGATTCGATATGCAAATAGTTTGAGTAGATCATCTTAATTTCTCTTTTAAAGGATCATGATTGCATTTTCACCTACAAGGCTCTAAAGACATGCTGACAAAAATGAATAAAAATTTGTTTGAGACTGGTATACAGGTCATCAATCAACACTTCCATAGATATAAATATAAATGGGTTTTTTGCGATACCCAATCCATTTATTATTTAGGGTAGAAACTTCCTGTATTTTAGAAGTTTAGTGCTGATGACCCTTTTGTCGTTTACCCTACTTCACTATTTCTGAAGTTGGTCTTTCCAGGTTTCTATTGCCCCCTTCGATGTTCTATTGGGTGCTTGTTTGTATAAACCCGAACACTTGATTTTTATATAGGAAAATAGTACTCTCCCATCCAAATTTATGTGATACTCTTTTTTTTAGTCAGTCCCCAAAAGAATGACACTTTTCTATATTTAGGAATAATTTAACTTTAAATTCTCCTATTTACCCTTAATGAGATGATTTATATCCACCAAATATCTATGCTTATTTTAGACCACAAATTTCAAATATCCTCCTTTCTTTCTTGAACTTTGTGCTCAGTCAAACACCTTCACATAAATTGGGACCGAGGGAGTAATAGCATAAAATTCTGCGTTAAAGCACCCAATCTCAATAAGTATACAACTCTACATCAAAGACAGTTGAG
This sequence comes from Solanum ossicruentum, assembly GCA_025774065.1. Lineage (NCBI taxonomy): Eukaryota > Viridiplantae > Streptophyta > Magnoliopsida > Solanales > Solanaceae > Solanum > Solanum ossicruentum. The sequence goes on along the minus strand of JAOTQR010000100.1, from coordinate 2,653,258 downwards.
CAACCATGACATGAAAATTTAACCATGACTTGAAAATTTAGGGTTTGCCACTGGCTCTTTCTAGCACTTGCCATGGTTTTATAAATGATGATAATAGTTCTTGTATGGACGTGATATTTTAAGTTGATTATTTCATATGATTACTGATCTATTTAATCTATGACATTCTTGTAGGCATGGAGTTACACCCTTCACTCCCTTAAAAGGCATTCTAATACAAGGGCCAGTCTTTGTCAGTTTCTTTATGGCTGTAAGATTATCCCCTTTCTGCTGTTTATTTCCCTCCCAACCATTTTCATTCTTAAGACTATATTTATCACCTTAAAATGCAGATTTCAAACATGGTGGAAAAAGTCCCTTCATTCAAACAGGGAGGAGTATTATGGTTTACTGATTTAACTGTTCCAGATAGTATGTACATCTTCCCAGTTTTGACAGCATTGACTTTCTGGATAACGGTGGAGGTGAGTTGTCCTTTTGTTTTTTTTTCCAAGTGCATTATCTTACAGTGTCTTCATTAACTATACCTTTTCCTGTTCTCTAATGGAGCATTATTCTGGACGACTTCAGAAGTTTGATGATGCTGTTTACAGTTTTAGGTTGTTTAGAGAACTTTCCCTTTTGGATTTTATTTTCTAGCAAGAGAGTAGAACTTTGGTCAATAATATAAAAGGGGGAATACTGGCTAGGGTAAATTTTCCTAAAAAAGATATTAAGAGACTGAATTCTGTGCAACTTGAGCTTTGACCTCAAGCTCTTAACTGTCTTACTTATGTTGCTGAAGAGGAGCCTTCGAGTAACTAGTAAAGTTGTTATCATGTGATCATGAAGTCACGGGTTCAAGCCTTGGAAATAGCCTCTAGCAGAAATGCAAGGTAAGGCTGCGTACAGTAGATCCTTGTGGTCGGGTCCTTCCCCGGACCCTGCACATAGCGGGAGCTTTAGTGCACCGGATTTGTCCCTGCATCATATTGAACTTTAATTTCTCTAGTTAAACCATGCAACTTGGATGGACATTGCTTGTTTGTCTTGAATGCAATCATGCATCCACGTGGAAATAATGTTTTAAGCTCATGTCTGTAATTTAATGATTACATGCCTCTTGGTGTTTTGGCACTGAACTCCTTTTTATTCCTGGTCCACAATGCCTGCTTTCTATCGCCTTTAAATCTGGCTCTGGAGTAATTCCAAGATTATGTTTCTTGCTTTCTTGCATGTCTCCCTCAAATTTCCACATTTGATTTATTTTGTTTGGCAATACTGAAAGTGCATGAAGATTTGGCATACCTGTTTATGTTGATATCAAGCTCAGTTCTTTACTAGTCATTAGCAGATCCTGCTGTCTTTATTGAGATATCTTCACACTGTAATTTCTGGCCATTTTTGTTAACCAGAGTTTATTCTTTCTCAGTGCAATGCTCAAGAAGGATTGGAAGGAAATCCGTCAGCTAAAACTATAAAAAATGTCTCACGGGCCTTTGCTGCGTTAACTATCCCATTTACTGCTGGTTTTGCCAAGGTAAATAATCCAAACCAATATAATGGTTTTATCATGTCTATATCCTTGTCAATGTTTTGAGGAATCTGAGGTAGAACTTTTGTACATGAGAAGTACATAGATATGCTTTCAATTCATATTGCCTGTGTCCAACTGTTATTTATTTCTTTTTTCCCCTGGTTTCCTGATTGAGAACATGCATTATCCTTTTTTTTTTTGTGATCGTTAAGTATATCCCTAAACATTTCTTTCATAACGACCATGCATAAAGAAAAGAGTGACAGCATAGATCTGGTAATGAAAAAATTTACTGAGCCTTGTGGAGGATCGATCATCAGCTGTTTGCCTTTTAGATTAATTAAATGTGATACTTGAATTGGGTGGCGATGTGATTCCTTTTCTGAAGATTAATGGACTGTTTTGATGAAGGAAATCTAGATGAATAAGATAGCTTTCTTCACTTCATTCATTTTCTTTGATAGTCTGCTATTCTTTTTTGAGGTACTAATATGCATTTGGTTCTTTTTATTACATTATTAGTCAAGTTACAAACATGAGTGCCCAATAACTATTCTTGGTGTAGTCAAGTTACAAACATAAACAACACCAACAACATACCCAGTGAAATCCTACTAAGTGGGGTTTGGGGAGGATAGAGTTGTATGTAGATGTTACAACTATCAGGTAGAGAGGTTGTTTCCGAGAAATCCTCAGTTCAAGTATATCAAATCCAAGTATAAGAGAGTGAAGAAAGCATAACAAATACAGAAAGCAAGGCCAATAGATAACAAAAGCAAGGCAAGACAATACCTAGAACGCAACCTTCACTCTTTCCTATGTAGAGTCATCTCCTTGGTAATATAAATTACAAACAAGAGTGCCCAATAATTATTTAGTCAAGTTATGGTTAAAAGGTCCGTATCGCCGCGGAGCAACCGCATGAGCAGGCGAAGCGTGTCGTTAAGCGGGGCAGCAGTTGTGATTGAAGGAAGGCTGCCTCTTCGAGTTGGCTGCTGGATTCGTATTAGGAGTTGCTTTTGAAGCTTGCTGAGAAAGGGACGGGCTATTTTACATAATACGGAAAGGCGTATAGCCTTTTTCTGTCTTTCATCCAGCCTTTCCACAAGAAAGTAAGCCGGTCAATACTCCCTTGCTTTATCAGCTTTCTCTTCCCTGGAGCTTCCTTATCAGTCACCCTCTCACTTCGATTTTTTGAACACCTAGACAATTCACCTGTCTCAATCCATGTCTATTTAGTCGCAGCACTCATGTTTGTATTTGGTTTATGTATGGTGTCACAAATTGCAGTTCCAATTCTTATTCCTTTTATCCTGTTGTTGTCATTTTTTCATCTATTCATATGTGGTAAATGCCATGGGTGTTACTTTTCCTTGGTCTCATCCATGATCTATTTTATCATCGCAATGATATGTCTCCATGACCTGAAAGTTTGTTCCCAAGTGAAATTTATCCTTGGGAAATTGCTTGAATGTGCTCAGGTATGCTTTATCATAAAATTTGGTTTTAGTCTTATGAGTGTGCAACTGGATTTTCAATGCCATTAAAGCACCTCTTGCTGCATAGCTTTAAGCATATATGTTCTTCTGATGTTGCTGGTGCATTTTCCTGAATAGCATTGTCGATGTGATTAGCCAAATGCAGATGTTGCTATGAGAGCCTCAATGGACTTTACTTGAGGTTGTCAAGAGGCACGGGCTCATCAAGAAAACATCAATTTTTTTTTTGTTTCTAGTCCATTTAGATGTTTTTATTGAGTTCATGTAGCTCTCGTCCCTTGTATGCGCTTTCATGTGCATGCTAGCTCTTTTCACTTCTCTTTATAATGTTCTCTTGATGAGTGCGAGCTGTCATTTCTATTTGATAATTCTTTATCATGTTCTACATAATCCTTGTAAATGCTGGTACGCGTTTGTGTTGATTTGAGTTCTTGCTCGGTTGTTGTTTCATTTGTCATATCAATATGTTGATGAATTGAGATCATTAACGTTAAGGACACACTTGTTTCATTGCAGGCAGTATTCTGCTATTGGATAACCTCAAATCTATTTTCACTCTCATATGGATTAGGTTAGTCTGTATCGTTCATTTCCTGCAGAAGCATTTATCTCCTTGTCAACTCGTTTCAACTTATGATCCTGTGTCTTCTTGTTTGTCAGTGGTTAAAAAACCCGCGGTTAAGAAGTTTCTTGGCGTTCCTATAGTACCTGTCACTCCTAAGTCTGAACAAAAACCAGGACTCCCATTTTTCGAAACTCTCAAGAAATATGCTGCAGCGCAAAAACAGTTAGCAGCACAACAACACGTGCAATCATCACCTGCTGTGGCATCAAAACCTACAAGCCAAGGTTTATCATCATCATCATCAGCTTCTGTTCTTGGTCAAAGGATTGCAAGCTTAGAGAAACAGGTAAAAAGAAGAAAGAACAACAAGAAGAGGCGATGAATGCGTTTGATATATTGAAGGAGAAAAATTGGTCAAGCAGATCGATAGTTCTTGGTTCCTGATGGCGCGTATACACAGTTAAAAGTTATATTAGTCGAGATAATCATGGCACAAGCCATTTTTTTCCCAGCAAAGTTTATGATTCTTGAGAATTATAGAGATACCATCAGAAACATAGTATTCTTCTTCTTCTGCTGCTGCTGCTGCTGTTTTTTTTTTTTTTTTTTTTGGTTTTAATTTTCATATGAATATAGACATTTCATAAATATTGTTTACTGGAAAAAAATTTGTAATGATGACCAGAAATTATATTGCAGCACAAGCTGTAATAAACCTTTA
>JAOTQR010000100.1:2634836-2648829 GCA_025774065.1 Solanum ossicruentum | reverse complement strand
AAGCAATAATGTTTTTAAGCGAGTTCAAAGTTACTAGTTTATAATATACAATTGTTTGATAATATTTTATTCAATGGAATTTTCATATGAATATAGACATTCCATAAATATTGTTTACTGACAGAAAATTTGTAATGATGACCAGAATATATATTGCAGCACATGCTGTAATAAACATTACCATTTGAGTTTCTACAGGTTGTCACGGTGGAGTTAGAATTTTCACTAATGTTAGTTTGGATGGTTGTTACCAGTTGTATTATATTACCTGTTACATTTCTTTGGATCTTGATGTATAAATAAGTTGCTGCATCTTATAAACCTAATATTATTATGTATTTATAATTGTGATGTATGAGTCGACTTGTGCATACTTCAATTAATTTTATAGGATACATGTTATTTCCAATTGCACATGCACAAAATAACTCTCTCGACCAAAGTTTAGGCAAATGAGAGCACATTCGATGATTGTCAATCCACTTCATTGATCACTAGGTCTTTAAATTTAAAGTTTATTGCACTACTCGTCTATGTAAAATGACTTAATTTCAAATACAGCTTCTATGTTTCAAAATTAAACACTTCTAAACCATTGAAAATTTCTGAAGTATATATGTAACTAAGTATATTAAAATAAGTATATATGTAACTAAGTATATTAAAATTCTGAAGTATATATGTACTCCTTTCGTTCACTTTTACTTGTCACTATTTCACTTATCGAGATCAAACTATATCAACTTTGATCTAACATTTTAATATGTATTTTTTCATTATACTAATATGAGAATGATTGCAACTTATAGAATTTTCCGCCATCTAAAATTTAGATAGCAAATATTAAATTTATCTACTTTAATTTACCTTTGAAATTTAGTCAAACTGACCTCAAAAATCAAAATAATGAAAAATAAAAATGAACAAAGGGAGTACTACACAAGTGTTTAAACCAGATAATTAAATATAGAATTAGTGACACTTAATTATATTTAATATACTTAATTACAAATATACCTCATAAAGGAATACAATTTTTATTTTCTACTAATAAAAAGACAAAAATAACTAATTATATTATATGAGTAATAAATCTTTTTACGTCAAAATAGTTTAAAACTGCATGGAGGAATATTCCTCCATATATACATATTCAACAGTTATATATTGCGCACAGAATACTGAAATTTTCTCCGTAAGATTCGTAATTCTGTTCTCAAAAATCCCATTTTCGCCGTAATCTCATATTTTTCCTCGATTATATGCCAACAAAATTCATCAAAATCTGCGTTTTTTCATTTGATTTGGCGAAATTGCACGTAAAAATAACATATAGATTGGTGATTTGTGCGAAAATTGCACTTTGTTTCACTCGATTTGACGAAAATCGCACGTGAAAATCTATACAGTTGACGATTTGTGCGATTTTTCTTTTGAAATTTTTTGTTCAGAGGAAGCGGAGATGGCGGAGAGATTCATCATCGAAGTGGAGCCGGCGAAGCCAGCGAAGGATGGAAAGCCGTCAGTCGGACCGGTTTATCGGAGTTTATTCGCGAAGGACGGTTTTCCACCTCCGATTCAAGGTTTAGATAGCTGTTGGGATATTTTCCGGTATGATTTTTTCCGTGCGTAACAATTAATTGAGGAAAAAACATTTAAATTTTTTTCGTGAAAATATATATATTTTTTCGATTTTTTGTTAAGATGACAGTCCGGGTTAGCTTGTGAGGTATCTGGTATCTGGTTATTGACAAGGTGGATTACACCTTGTAAATTGATTGATCTGATATTAATATCAAAGAGAAAAAAATTGTGGTCTTTTATCTTTATATATATGTGATGAGTATTGCAAAATCATCACTTTTACTAAAATAAGGTTATTTCCTTTGTCTCATATGGAGCTTAAGCTGTTGTTTTGACTTGTATATATATCTTAATGATAATGGAGGAAAATGCTATAGTAATAGTAGAAAAGTTAATTTGATAGAAACAATTATCACTCCAAAATTTTAGATTTGAAAAGGTTAATAAAAAAGTTGTATGGAGATAGAATAGTGTCGAACATTTCAAAAAGTAAGAGAGTGTTGTAAATTGAGACGAAGGGAATACTATGTAATGTTATAAATTGAGCTGAAGGGAATACTATGTATGTACCTATTGATTTAGTTTTGCAATAAAAGTGTAGTCCTTTTATATGTTTGATGAGTAAGGAGTTGTTTCCAGATTGATTTTGACTTATTTTTTCCTTTTTGCAAAATTTTTAGACCTCCTTAATTCAGGTAAAAAGTAGCTATCTCTGCCTTTTGGCTGTTAATTATGTACACAAAAAGCTTGCCTTCAAATACTTTATGGCAAACACATCAAAGACATTACTGTGTCAAGCACTATTATATACATCTCTTGAGTACTCTTGGACCAGAAATGTCACTCAATTTATGGTACCAGAAAATATGTGTCAATGGTGTCATTGTCAGTCTATCTATACTACCTTACATGCACACAATGACTACCCGGTTAATCTGAGCTATTATTTTCCAGTTCCCCAGAAAACCTTTAATGGAACTCAGCTTATGTTACTTCTATTTGTGTGGTTTCCATAGAGGCTGCTTAGAGTTATGGCACACCTTTTACTATTTCTTCAGTGAGAATATTTTCTAAATAAATTAGGCATAACTTTAAAATCATATCACTTCTAATACAGCCTTAAACAGTTGAGCTTTATTTATATGAAACTCTTTTAATCAGAATAAAACGTTCATGTAAAAGCTTGTCATTGTACTGAACTTGCATTAGCCTTGGCATGATGTAGTGTCGTCGTTAATGTTACTCTTATAAAATTTGATCTTGGATTGTGGAGGAATCCATGACAATTACTTTTAGCTTACGATGATGCTTATAAAAATTTTCTTTCTAATATTAGAACTTAAAGACATTTTCTTGTCTATGTTACAGTTTGTCAGTGGAGAAATATCCTAACAATCAAATGCTTGGCCACCGTAAGATTGTGAATGGAAAGGTATATATTATATTACTTAGTAATATGCATTAGTTTCAATTTCCAGAAAGATTCTGTTTTCTAAATTCATGTTAGCTGATTTTTGCATTTCTTGCTCTTATCTTCAGCCTGGAAAGTATGTGTGGAAGACTTACAAAGAAGTGTATGACATTGTCATAAAAATAGGGAACTCCATCCGGAGCTGTGGTGTAGAAAAAGTAAGTTCCCAACTCTGTATGGTATTAAACTGATAATTTGGCTGACGAGGGAAGAATGCTAATAATAAAATTTCATCATTAAATACTCTAGCTAGTGGAATTTAGCTTGTTGTTTTTTGCCTAGCTCTAATAGAACTAGGAGCCAATCAAAAATCAATGCTTCCGTTACTTGAAGGTTGACTTAGTCTCTATTTGATATATGTGGTGTGTTTCTTATTCTTCATCCCCTTGAGTATTCATTTCAATTAGTACCTTACCTCCAAAAAACAAGGTACCTTACCTCGTATTAATTTGACTTCTTATGCTAGGGAGGAAAATGTGGTATTTTTGGTGCCAATTGCGCTGAGTGGATTATCAGCATGGAGGTATTGTCCGTTTCTGTTGCTTAATTTGTGTATGTCTGGAGTATTTCATGTTAATTTTTTCCTTTTCATTTTTCTTTTCTTTTTCGTTAATTGTCGGGTCTCCATTGAGATCAGACATCTATGAGAAGAAAATTCTAGTAGCATGATTCTTCTTGTCACATATTAGCACAGCTCTTGAGTTGCCCGATGACATAGACACTCATATGATAATATTTGTATTGGACATCTACTAATCAGTTGTTCTTTCTGGCTATATTTTCAATTCTTGAAGATGCTGGGACAAATTTTTGAAAGCTGAATGTCACATCCAATTTTCCTCTCTTTTTTAATACTAAGCTCATTTGAATGATCGCTTGTCTTCACACTTTTATAAGTTATTTAATCGTAGATCTTAATTGCCATGAATAAACACCACTTACTTAGATTAATGATATATCCTCAACCAAGAGCCACATGTTGAACTTTCTCTAATGATACAACCTCCCCAAAGATCCTCATGTCGAACTTTATTATCAAATGCTGGGATAAGAATGTAGGTTTGAGACTCATTAACAACATCCTTTTTTCACCTCTAAATGAGGATCTTATTGGCTTCGCTATTACATTTACTAGTTTCTAGTATTATGTAAATATTGGTTGTCCATTCAATTATGTGATATCAGCAGGTCCATTTCTTTGAATTGAACATAGTTTCCTCCCTTCAGATTTTTCATGAGTTGTGTAACCACTTCAACTTATGGGTTATTTCATGCTTCCTTTTGGTAACATTTTTTTTTAATTCAATCTGGATTCTGGATCCTTCAATTTGTTAGATTCCATCACATATACCCTTTTCTCATCTCTTCATGATCTAAAATAACCAGTATTCTGCCATACTAAGGATGACTTTTTTTTTTCTATGAAGCAAAGAAACAGATTTTGGACTACATCTAGATCATTAAATTGCTTGAAATTCTGCCACAATAGGGATGGCAGTTGATCCCTTAAAATAAAGTACATTATATTTGTATAAGTCCAACTAAATTCAAATTACCAGAGAAGAAAAAAAAATTGCTTCTTGCTGCTCTTATTTCCAAGTTCACCTTCAGTCCATCTGGGTTTCATATTTTTGTGATCCTATCTTCGCTGCTCATTATTTATTTGTTGCTGCTTATAATATCTATTGCTTGCTAGGATAGATGTTAGAAATTAGACATCATCTATAGTTCTTATTGGCTCTGATATCAACTTTTTAATGCAGGCATGCAATGCTCATGGACTTTACTGTGTCCCTCTTTACGACACCTTGGGTATGCATTCTCCTTTGTGAGAATGTGGTTCCATGCTCTCCTTATGACAGTATTAATTATTCTGGGTGGTACTCTTAAACATAATAGAAATGTCTTAGGCTCATTGAAATGTTCTGCATGATGGTGGAGTTTGACTACCAAGAGGCTAACACGTTTACCAGTCATATGTCTTTTTATTTTCAGTGTCAAGGATTCTCATGCTGACGTAATAACTAATATTTAATAAATATCTTTTTATGTCTTCAGGTGCTGGTGCAGTGGAATTTATCATTTCTCACGCAGAGGTTTCAATTGCTTTTGTTGAGGAGAAAAAACTTCCTGAGGTATGCATTTTAGTAGTTGAACCTTTAATAGACATGTTAAATTAACTTCTTAAACATCAATTCCAGGATTCTTTAAGCATGTTGATCCCCATGCTAGGTATACATGACTTTTCTACTGAAGTCTCATTAATATATCAAATGTGGAAGTGAAATTAACTCAGCCATGCAGGAGAAAGTATCATCTGTTTGAACTTCTGTGCTGTTTTAAAAAATATTTAAATGTTTCAAACGTTATTCTTTAGTACTTTTGATTAGTATAGCTTTCAGGAAAAAATGGCTCCAATAAATAGGATAAATGACAAGAGACTTTCAAGAATAACTTTTCCAAAAGATTGTTCTTTAAGAAGTTTACTAGTGTTGAATTTGGAACTATGTTCTTGATTATTCAGGGGTGTGATTTTTACTAGATTGTCCTCTTATTCCTTTTCAGCTTTTGAAAACATTTCCAAGTGCTGCGAAGTACTTGAAGAGTAAGTCAGCTGTAATTTAGTTTCCTTTTCAGAAGTATGAAATACATTATATTCATGGCAATTGTTTTCTGTTCTTTATCACCAGCGGTTGTGAGTTTTGGAGGAATCACTCCTCAACAGAAGGATGAGGTTGAAAAGTTTGGAGTGGCACTTTTTTCCTGGGATGAGTTTCTACAATTAGTAAGAGTTCTCTTTTCAACTCTTATCTCTCTGTTCAGATTGCTCTTATGGCTGTTTAAAGGTTACCAGTAGCGTGCTGTAATCTGCATGTGACTTCTAACACGGGCAAAAAGGGGAAATAAACAGCCTTTAGTCCTTACAAAAGGAACCGGAAGCCAGTGCAAATAGATTTAAATGTTGACTTGCCTCTGATTCCAATTTACACATTTTTGTTCAATATTTCATCATTTAAGTTTTTGCTAGGTTTTCCTTGTCTCAGAATTGACCTTCAAATTCTTCTCCACATATATTCTTGACGATAGTATTCTTAGATGTGGGGCTACTTATGTAATTAATAGTTATTTATCATCTGTTGTTTGCAGTAGTTTGATAAAATTGTATTAAACACTTTGGTTGGATGACCTGCTAAGAAGAACCTATATAGACTAGCTGGCAGCAAGATCGAACTTTTCCTTACCCTTTCTTGGTAATGTTGTAAGTATTCATACATGTTACTTTTTTCAAATCTCGATCTCCCTGAATATCAGCATATCAAATCCTCCTCCCTCTGTTTTGAAGATGTGCATTTTCAACAATCTCCTTGAGAGCAAAGTAAATAGGTTAAATCATACATTAGTCTAGGTTTTCTTTAAATAGGTTAAATCATACATTAGTCTAGGTTTTCTTTAAATAGGTTAGTTGATCACTTCAAGAAGGTTCTGCTTGAGATGAAGTCAAAGGATGTTGCTTGGGTCGTGGGAGACTTAGACCTTAATTAGGAGTTCTTATGGTTCATTCAGATTGCCTTGGCATAACATACACTTGTTCCGGATGATACTTGTGAAAAGCTAGTTGAAGATCAGGTTCTAGTTTCACGATTTTCAAGTTCCTGCAGAAATTTCATAGCAAATAGAGAATAAACCCACCGTTATTGAGTGAAGAAAGAGAAAATTAGCAATGGAAGTTCGCTCACTGGGAGTATGATGATTGATGCACCAGTTCCCCACCTTTTTTTTTTGGACATCACATACTTATATGACCTTGAATATTCTTTAAGCTAAATATCACACTTCTCAATATGTGCAGGGAAGCAAAAAGCAGTATGATCTTCCATTGAAAGAGAAGAATGATATCTGTACAATAATGTATACTAGTGGAACAACAGGAGAACCCAAGGGTGTGATGATTTCTAATAATAGCATTGTTACTCTTATAGCTGGAGTGAAGCGTTTTCTTGAGAGTGTAAATGAGGCGGTGAGAATATCTTCTGTTTCTATGCATGTGTTTTTGTAAAGCATAACCTAGGTTCTAATTTTGCTGGAAAATATGTTTCTTTTAGTTTTGTCTAATCTTTTTGTATTGCAGCTGACAATGAATGATGTATATCTCTCATATCTTCCCTTGGCACATATCTTTGATCGCGTGATTGAAGAATGTTTCATTAAGCATGGTGCCTCAATAGGATTTTGGCGAGGGGTAAGATGTCCAAATCTTCTGTGAAATTATGTAAGAGCTTATCTTATGCATTTCTTATCATGTTTGCAGGATGTCAAATTACTGACCGAAGACATTGGAGAGCTGAAACCAACTGTCTTCTGTGCTGTACCTCGGGTATTAGACAGAATATATTCAGGTAATACCTTATTCTCCCTTACAATTGATTCATATGAAGTTTCAAACCTTTCCTCCCAATCACAAATATTTACCTCCTTTTCTTATGAAAATCTATGTTACTGGAGTACTTATGTACTTTTAGATGTGACTTATGTAAAAAGTGTGTAGACATAAAATAAATATTACTAGCATTATATTTTCTTTATAACAATTTGATATCTGAGACAAATTGCGTGCACCTCGACTATTCTCGTGGCTTCATGTAACCTCTACCAACACAGGTATTGAGTAACTCTGCCACGCTTAGATAAATGAGAAGACATCACCTTATGCCTTTTGCCTCTACTAGGATTTGAACTTTGTTCCAAAGGTCTACGTGCCCTTTATTGACCAACAAACCATTTCTTTAGATGCTAATACAATAAGAAGTCTATAACATAATAGATCTCCACACATTAGTGCAAGACATAAACTTTATCTAGGATGTAGAATTATGCTTACTGAAATGAAGGATCCCATAAAAATATGAGGGTTACGAACACTTGTGTTTCAGATGGTAACTCTTGTAGAGGTTTGGAATTATATTGGAAAAGTTGGTGTATTATGGCTTACAAAGTGAAACAAACTATTCACTGTCAAATTAAGGAATGGAGAGATGCCATGAGTGGAGAAATAGTACCTAGATTCCGATACAAGCACAAAGGAGACATTTAAGTTGTGTAAGCTATTGTGGCATTAGAATTATGAGTCATATGCTGAAACTTGGAAAAGAGCTATACTGCATAGAGTTAGGAACACTACAAGAGTGTCAAAATCAACTGAATTTTTACCAGATAAATGTACAAATGTTATATTTTTGCTAAAGTTGTTGATGGAAATTTATAGATTAAGGAAAAAGGATTTTATAGGTGTTTGACAAGAAAGGAAACATAATATATATGAATGTCACAAAGAACTAGAACAAAGGAACCTTTCCAAGTGTGAAAACAGTGTTAGCAGATAATAATGAGTTCTCCATGACCGCAGTTTATATTATAGATTTACTTTAAGCCACTGCTTGTTTACCCAATTATGATTATAAATGCTGAAGCCTCTTGTTGTGTGCAATTTGCAGATGATATCAGTTGATTGATGAAACTAGGGGATCTACGAAAAGATTGAATTATTGAAACACTCTTAAGAGTTTTATTACAAGTAGAAGGAAAACATTATATAGAATTGCATTTGTCTAAGTATTTTTACTCCTATGGAAAGTTGTACTTTCTATAAATTAGTTTACCAATAAAAAGCCAATTGACTCCATTCTCTTTCCCTCAGATTTGAGCATGGATCAGAACAAACTGATGTCCTGAGCTCAAGTCACTGGCTCACATCAACAAAATATCCAATGTGCTCGACTTAAGAAATAGAATCAAGAACCCGACATGATTAAATGTGTTGCAGTTGTAAAATAAAGAAATAAAAATCTTATTTTTTTCACAGTTTAAATTTTTAGATGAGGTGGTTCACACAATAATTAAAAAAAAATGTCTTCTGTCATAGACAAAATAAGTTGTGTGATTCACTATTGTTCACTGTGTAATCAGCTTCTTTCTCTTCGTGTACTGTTGACTTTGTACACTTAAGAGTCTTCAAATTCTGGGTCCTTCGGCTAATTGCACCGAGAACTTTCAGGTTTGCAACAGAAAATTTCTTCAGGGGGTCGGCTAAGAAGCACCCTGTTCAATATTGCATATGCTCGGTAAGTTCTGTTCGATATTTCTCAAATCTTTGTTGATGCATACATCAATTTCTAAACTCGATGTCTGAGCTTTGAAGTGCTTCAGTTGTCTTTCTGATGATCTGTTGCCAAGGAAGGTACTGTATCTATGGTTGGAAAAAGATGCATCTGATAGTGTCTTTGATTTTTGGAAATATCTTTTTACTTCTCTGGCCAAATTTATAGGTGTTTCACATTGTTGGATTTGTACCTGTACTGCTATACAATTCTAGCACTTTCTGTTCTACTTGCATATGTAGAGATTAGTTCTGTAAGTCAAAACAAGCTTTTTCATTTTTGAATTGACTCTCCATAGAAGTGCATTTGGTTGGATTCTGTATATTAAGAAGAAATTTGGTCCAGGTTTTTGGTTTAATAAGAATATTGGAACTTATTTGAGGCATTTTGCATTGGAGCCTTTACCTTAGCTACATCTTTTAATTCCACAGAAAACTTCAATATTTGAAGGATGGGTGTAAATATCACGAAGCCTCTCCAATATCAGACAAAGTTGTTTTCAGTAAGGTGGTGTAGATACTCTTGCAGCTGCTAATACATCTTCTAAATTTGCTTTCTTTCGTACCATTGGATATGAAATTTAGGTAGTTTTTCGGATTTCTTAGGTAAAAGAAGGGCTAGGAGGCAGAGTACGCCTTATATTATCTGGAGCAGCACCCCTCTCATCTCATGTAGAAGCTTTTCTGCGAGTTGTAGCATGTGCTCATGTTCTTCAAGGATATGGTATGTTATTCTAACCCTCACATTAGTTCCGTTTATGGTGCTAAACTTATTGTCTTGCTCCATCCTGGTAAAATCAATAGCCTTAATATACTTTTACTTTACATTTTTTGCAAGAAGATATGAGAAATCTCATGGTTTATAATCTAGTTATAAGAGAAATTAGTAGATGTTCTGTCTGAGTGTTAACTGTAGCTGAAGTACATAACCTTGTATACTATTCAGCAGAAAAGCTTCTTAGTTTTACAGAAACAGATCTGGCATGGTAATTTAGGTTTCTGCTTGAATAGGCAGTTTTCTTTGTAGTAAGTGCAGTCTGACTCTAGAAACTTCGTAAAGAAATAATGAAGTGTTAGTGGTATGCCAAGTAGATTTATGGTCCTGATTAGAGACGTCATTTGTTGCTAAGATTTGTACATTAGAACACAACTCTTCTTGCAAACTGTTTTTTAACACAAAAAGCAACTTCGGACAAATTATAGTGATATGTGGACAATTAGCTGTCATTTATGTCTTTACTTTAATCTTATTCTAGATTTTATAACTTTGGATGAGAAATTGTTTGGTTTCTTTATATTGCATAAGTAATTGGATTGTCGTTCTTGCCAAATCTGATGATTCAGCATTTACTTTTAGGTCTTACTGAAACATGTGCTGGTACATTTGTATCACTACCCAACCAGTTTGATATGCTTGGTACAGTTGGTCCTCCGGTGCCCAATGTGGATGTGTGCTTGGAGTCCGTTCCTGAAATGAACTATGATGCTCTTTCAAGCACACCACGTGGAGAAATATGTGTGAGGGGAGACACACTGTTTTCTGGTTACTACAAGCGTGAGGATCTGACGAAAGAAGTCATGATTGATGGATGGTTCCATACAGGTTTTCCTTTACAAAAAAAAATTAACCCCTTATACTGATAAATGCCCCACTGGTTAAAAAGTTTTAATTGAACTTGTCTCCAAAAAATCTTGTTCAGGGGATATTGGGGAGTGGCAACCTAATGGTAGCTTGAAGATAATTGATCGCAGGAAGAATATTTTCAAGCTATCACAAGGAGAATATGTTGCAGTTGAAAATTTGGAGAATGTTTTTGTCAACAATCCTTTTATTGAGTCGGTAAGTAATCCCATTAGGAGCATTGGCCTCTTAACTAAAGCATCTTGGTGATTTTTCATATGTGCAATTTATTTTCTGAACAAATAAGGCAGAAACTTGCATCTGCTATGTTCACTGCCCATGATCTATCTGTGCAAACACTATGATTTTGAAAGAAAGAAGAATATTCATATATGCTCCGCGTTACTTTGCTATTAGCTGATATGTTTTTCTTTTAGTTACTTCTTTGATTTACTTGAGCTGGAAACAACCTCTCCACCCTGGAGAGGTAAAGTACATTCCAGCCTCTCCAGACCCCACTTTAGGGGGATTTCACTGGGTTTTTTGTTGTTGTTTTGAAAAGTTTTTGGGTATAACACAACGAATTTTCATAAAGAATAGAGCATACCAGTAAATCTGTTCATTATTTCAATATTCTTTAGAGATAGAAGCCTTCATTATCTCTAGTTAAGTCAAGTTCGTGAGCCACATCAGCTCATGTTGCATCTCGTTTTGATTGACGAACTTTTGAGGGCCAATTGGCTCTAATGAATAGTTCTTCTTGGTTCTTTATAATTAGATAATATGGTCTAGTAGTAACACAGTTATTCACTTTAGACTATGATTCTCAGTTTTTTCTTCTTGATTGGCTTCAGATATGGGTATATGGGAGCAGCTTTGAGTCTTTCCTTGTTGCTGTTGTTAATCCAAGTAAACAAGAGGTTGAAAAATGGGCCAAACAGAATGGCCTCTCTGGGGATTTTAATACCCTATGTGCAAATTCAAAGGTGAAAGAGTACATACTAGGGGAGCTTACAAAAACTGGAAAAGAAAAGAAGGTTAGTTTCTCTTCGGTCTCCACGACTGTTTATGTGTGTGTGTGTATGTATATGTATGTATGTCTAAAGCCTATGTAAACATGACTTATTTTCTTTGCAGCTGAAGGGATTTGAATTCGTAAAAGCTCTACACCTTGATCCAGTTCCATTTGACATGGAACGTGACCTCCTGACTCCAACATTTAAGAAGAAAAGACCACAGTTGCTTAAACACTACAAGGTAAATTCTCTTTTATCTGCATGTGAATGATAAGGTGAATATCCTTTATCAAGACCTCCAATTTGTCTGGGACTAAAGCTTAGTTATTGTTCTTGATTTACGTCCAAACGTTTCCATTTTCTTCCTCTTCATTTCGCTGCTATTATATTTGTATATTCAGGGGAAAACAGTCTGTTGCATGCTCCTTCGCCGAGATATCACATTATTTTAATGGACATAAGAGAAAAGGAGTAGACATATGACGAATGATCTTAAGTATTAGTCACTGTATAAGCTAGCTTTTGAAGTTGAGTTACAACCTAGGATACTTTCTTCTCCTATGAGCAACAACATTGGTTCTTTTTTTTTTTTTTTATAAACAAAGGGAATCCGTAGTCTCTACCCTTTGAGTGTGCACAAGGTAAACTCCCACGCCTATGCAATAGCTCGTAAATCACATAGGAGAGGTGACCCGGCCTAAGCAAGCCCGGTGCGACGAGTTCGACGCAGAAGGCAAACCCCTTGCTTTCGCTTGCAAGGGGTTGCGAATTTGAGACCTCCAACATAGAAGTTTCAATAATCCTCAAGGCAAACCCACACTAGGCAAGCAGTATTGGTTATTTTTTCAAGCATGATCAATAATCCTCAATGCCAAAGGTTGTTCTTCACATTTCTTTCTCTTGGCTATATCTAGAAGGAAATCGTCTAGAAAGAATTACAAATATCTTGGAATCAATACAGACAGTCAAAGATAGGGCAAAACGAGGGGCAAAAAGGATTCTTACAAGTGATTCAACCGGTGAAGATTCATATAGTCAATTCCAATCTTCGTGGCATAGTTGTTACAACATTATCGTTATATATATTAACATGGATTCCTAGTTCCATGATTAGTTTATGAACTTTGCGTAACGGTAAACTACCTCTGCATATTTCATAATTTTGTTGTTTGTGTACATGTTTTGTGCAGGATGTGATTGATGCCATGTACAAGAACGCCAAATGAACTTGCAAGGCTTGAAACTAGCAAGTTTTCTTTTTAACTCAACCTCCCACTTTTTTTGTTTTTGTTTTAACACTGTACATATCACTCAAAGAATATGATTTTATCAAACACTGTACCAGTGGGATACTTATTTTCTTGAGTATTAATTTGCTTTTTACCTATCAAGGAACAACATTGAATAGTGACACTAGATTACCAATAACGGGCGTTTGGACAGAGAATTGTGAAATTTAGGAACAAGTTATTTTGTTTTAAAATTGAAAATGGTATTTGGAACTTGAAATTGTAATTATTTTTGAATTTCTATAAGTGATTTGGAGTGAATTTTTTTTCGGAATTTCTGGAATTGAAAATAAAAAGATCTTCGAATGAGTTTATAGTAATTTTTGTCGATATTGGTTATTGGAATACCAACACATACTAAAAAGAATTTTTGTTAGAGTCTGTTTAGATGGGATTACATTAAAAAGGAGCAGCCCATAAGAATACGTTTAGTAATTACAAAGAATTTGGAGTGGCAAAAATCTGCAAATAATAATATAAAAAGGGTCGGTTTCAAAGTCTAGAAAACGATAAAATTTGTAAAACCGACCTTTAATTTTTATTCTTGATAGGTCCAAAATATACCTTTTTCCAAAATATTCTATGAAGAATTGCCATCTAATTTACATGAAAAAAGTTGATAAAAATAGTGACCCTTTTGGCCCTTAAGTAGACAGTTTATAGTCATCTCTTTTTCTATTCATAGTCATCCCTTCTCTATTTTAGTCCAATAGCAATGTGTTATTCTCCTTCCATCAATCTCGGATGGAGCCAAAGATTGACTATTTTTTGGCCTTGGAGAATGATGGAATAAAGCAAAATGGCTCTTTAAACTATCTGCGCTTTTTTCATTTGTGAAGTAGCAGTTAGTCAATGCAA
>JAOTQR010000100.1:2618214-2630235 GCA_025774065.1 Solanum ossicruentum | reverse complement strand
CGTACATCCGACCCCCCCTCACCCTGCAATGAGCGGGAGCCTTTTGAGGCACTGGGGTATGTTGTTGTTGTTGTTATATGTAGGGGAAGATCAACATCGCTCGACCTTTCACGAAAAAAGGATGTTGCTATTATTGACTTTTCTTCGCAATAAAGTACGATATGCAATTTTTACTTGTTGAATACGTGCAAAATGAGAGACTATTCAAATTTGGTGGAATTTTGAAATTTGGGTGTACCTATGTCTCCTATTTTTAACGCTATTTAGCTTAATTATTACCACAGTATTGCTAGTTTTGCACATTCCTACACTAGTGAATTTTCTAGTCTCACACATACATGCTAGTTATCATCAGTTAGTTAGAAACAATCGATCTATATTTTAAACATAGAGGTCAAGCTGCGTACATCTAATCCCCCTTTACTTCGTAATAAGCGAAAGTCTTTGAAGCAATGGGGTAATGTTGTTGTAGACACATACATGCTAGCGTAGTGCCATGAACGTGATGCTTCTATTCCTAGCAAGAGGAATAAGATCTCGAAACATGATAAAATGTTATTACTCTTAATGATGCCAAATCCTAACCAAATTGATGACTTCTAAAGTGGTTGAATTGATTTTTTAAAATATAACTTATAAGTTGGGAATCCTCAACTTTTGATTTTTCATTTTTCTCTTGTACTTTTCTAGCTTTAAAAAAAGTGCTTAAAAACACTTCCTTGTATTACCCTAACACTTTTAAAATTGAAAAAATGTTTAAAAGCCAAAAGAATAAAAAATAAATCAATCCAAATACCCACTTAGTTGACAGCTAAATTCAATCTTTGGAGACTCTATAACATAAGAGAGGTGAAGTGATACTCAAAGTTAAGATGGTTAGCAGATTCTTAAGGTATGAAATAACTTATTCTATTATTTGGGTATAAGTCAGATAAATAATTCTCTGACTATCTTGGGTATTTATGTATATATAATATATGATGAATCCCCTTCAATTGATTCATGTATCTACTTCAAATTTTGAACCTCCTCAAAGAAAATCCTCACTCTGCCACTAAAATCTCCAATCAAACATAGAATAAAATAATTATACATTTCATCCTAAAATTATCATTCCTTATAGAACACACCAAAGAACACCTCAGTGAACCATTTCTAACCTTGAATTAATAAACATATGCAATTATAAATCAATATAAGCAGATTTCTCCTGCCAGAAAAGAGATATAAAGAAGCAGCAGCTCAACTTTTCAAAAGTCCCCTTTTGAGTCATTCAATGTTCATTACTGCTGGCTATAATGCAATAGTAGATTATATACTCATTAATTTAGTATAGAAATTAAAAAAATAATAGATAATTATAATAATAAGAATAAATTAAAAATTAAATATAATTATCTCTTAATTTCATAAACTAAACAAATATTATTAAACATTCAAATAATATAATGAATAAATAAAATTAAACAGAGAACATACATAAAGTAGTTTTTTGTATCTAATCAATAAATAGGGGATTTAAACCAAAATAAATAAACAGGGTCTGAGGTTCACAAGAATATACTTGATCTAAAATCTACATATAACAACATTACCCCAATGTCTCAAAAGCTGCCACCTATTGTGGGGTTAGGAGGGTTGAATGTACGCAACCTGATCCCTATGTTTAAAAATATAGCGCAACTGTTTCCGAATGACCCATGATGAGTGTCGAAAGTTACATTGACTAACTGCTACTTCACAATTAAAAGAAGTACAAATAATTTATTTATATTTATTTTTAGACTTCACCTGCGTAATTACTCCTTTAGGAGGGTCCACACGGATAATGCTAACCACTTGGCAAATTCAAATATTCAAACCTTACCAGTTGTTATTGTGAATGCGATTTCTCGTAAACTTATTTTTCAAAATCCTCACTCAAGTTACAGCCTGTTTATGGGGTATGGGGTACAAATTTTCTCATAACATGATTTTTTCTTTCTTGTACTATATTATCATCAATGCAAAGCACGTTCTTGCATTTGACATATTAGTTAGCTATGCTCAAATAATTTTTACTTTCATTTGTAATTCATAAAATCAAATTATTTGATTAAGTGTTAATAATAAGATATGCGTACTCATTATCCTTTTTAGATGTCATTTATAGGATTACACCAAATATGTTAATGATAAGTGTGTTCCATATTAGTCCACCGTGGACAAACAAGGGATGGAGCTAAAAAAATTAATAGCTTTCACTAAATTTTCTTGGTCGAACAATTATAATAAATGGAAAAAGAAATTTGCTTCTATGGCACCATGTAGTATTTTTTTGAACTTCTTTACATAAACTTCTAACTCCATCACTAATCATTAGCACCATTAACCTCTTTAGTGCATTCAGATTTTGGGATGTGTTATAATACTGTTTATATGATGATTAGTTAGAATCTCTTTTACGTCATTCGTGTATATAACTTAAAGTCTTTAAGCTTACTTGGTACAAAAGATAAGAGACAACTAATCACAAAATTAATTTTAGAATGAGTTTATCCCATATTTGGTTGGGATAAAATTGCAATCTATTATTCCGAAATTATAAAATTGTTATTTTTATTCCACATTAAGAGTGAAACAACAATTTTTTGAATAATTTGTTCCCAAGCAAGCAAACCTTATTGCATCAATAGTTCAGAGATGGTAAAAAAAAAAAACTAAAAGTGAAGGTAAATCATCTATAACCAAAAGAAAAAAGAGAAAAAGAAAAGGTAAATCATAAATGTTGAAACTTTTGAAAACAAAAAGCTAAGGACCTTAAGAAGAAAGGAAAAAAGATCATTTCTTCTGCAGCTATAAATACAGCAAAGAGGAAACCAAACTTCCACACACACCACAGATATCAAACAAAAAAATCATTTTTTTCCTCATATAAGCCAATCATCAAAAACCAATTCTGCAACTTTTGGTACACCCTCATATTTTCTTGGATCAGTGTTTTATAAATCTCAAGAAAAAGGGCAATTTTTAAGTACCCTTTCCCTTTCTGTGTTGTTTTCTCTTTTCTCCCACATCACTAGTCTCTCTTGAGGAAATCAACCAACTATTGAGCAGAATTCAAGAAAACATGTCTTACACATATGATGAGGCTGCTCAAATTAGATCTTCTTTATCTCAAATCCTACTAACAAGTAATACCAACACTATAGATTCAATCTTTTCTCATTGCCAAGAACCAGATAATCAAATGTCTACAACCAGTCCTGTTCTTGAACCACTAGGTTCTTCAGTCTACCTCAGACAAAAAGATTTGCTCCAAAACTTTTGGGAACAAAACAGAACAAATATCACAACTCCCCCACAAACCCCACTTCATGAATCTATATATTCACAAAAATTTTGGGAACAAAATCCAACAAATGTCACAATTCCAACAACTTCCACACAAATCCCTTTTCAAGAGTCTTTATATTCACAAAGAAATGTTAGTCCAAACAAGAAAAAGTTATATAGAGGAGTTAGACAGAGGCATTGGGGAAAATGGGTGGCTGAAATAAGACTTCCTCAGAATAGAACAAGAGTTTGGCTTGGAACTTATGACAATGCTGAGGCTGCAGCTTATGCTTATGACAGAGCAGCCTATAAACTGCGCGGGGAATATGCACGATTGAACTTTCCAAATCTACGCGATCCAAGTGAGTTGGGATTTGGAGATAGTGCAAAGATGAATGCTTTGAAGAATTCTGTGGATGCTAAGATTCAAGCTATTTGCCAGAAGGTTAAAAGGGAGAGAACAAAAAAGGGTGCAAAGAAATTTGTTGAAAGGGCGAAAAAAGATGCAAAACGTGTGGATTTGGATTCACCATCTTGTTCTGCTTCATTGGTTGGTAGTGAAAGTTGGAGCCTCAGTGATGTGATTTCACAAAGTAGTTCTGATGATGGATTCTTAAAGAGTGATAATTCACCTTGCTCTGTTCTTGGTGACTGCCCCACGGGGCCCGAGAATGATGACGACAGTTACTTCACTGGCATCACACATCAGTTCGAAAGACCGATGATGGAATCAGAGTTAGAAGGTTGTTCTCTTGCAGGAATGCCTTCTTTTGATCCAGAGCTGATATGGGCAGTTCTGGCTAATTAGAAGTCATTCCGACTTACAAAGGCGAATTCAAAATTTTAGGTTTATAGATTCCCCTTACAGTCCCTTTATTGCTGAGCAAAAGCTATTGGATTTTACCAAATCCATAACTTCCGCGGTAGATTCAGCCCTACTTACCCTCTACATGACTTGAATTTTTGACCTGTAGGTTAAAAGTGGTTAGGAGTTATTTCTAGAATCTCTTCTTGAGATTTAGTGGAAGATGTGTAATTATTAAGTTATATGATTTCTTTTGTTAAGTTAGCAAGTATCAATCTCTTGTTTCCGACTTTTTCTCTAGGGGATGAACAGAGATATTATAAGTTGTTCATTCCCAGTTTTTTGTATCAAATTATGAAGGATTTTGTCTAATTCTAATACTCATAAAGTAGGCATCTTTTAAACCATATTGTAGAATTCCTTATTATATATTAGCTTGGAGAGGAATAATCTTTTACCAAAGAGAAAGTTCACATCCCTTGTCATCATATCAATCAATCAATGATATTTTCCATCTCAAATTAGTTGAGGTAAGCTAAACATGTCATTAAAATTGTACTCACACGGGGATATTTACTCCAAATCAATGGACACATGATATGGGTTCAAATATATAGTACTTCCACTCAACCATAATTAATTAATGCATTTTCACTTCATAAAATCACTTGGCCATGGTATTTTGTGTTGGTTTGGTATAAATACCTGGTCCTAATAAATATTTATGATTCTATAATGTTCTGAGTCTCATGTCTCAATATAGATTTGACTAATATCCTCCGGAGAGTAGAATGAAATTTTATGCCATCAGCACAAATTAATCTACGGTAACAAATATTTGCAGGTTACTAATTTCACTTTTAAATGTAATTTTAGGAAAGATTATTTTGTTGAAGGATGAAGATTTTCTTGGGAAATAATTGTTATGAAGAACATCGTGGTAGACTTGCATACATAATATATATATACACAGAAAAGAAATGACATATTTCTAAGCTAACAATATATATACAGAAAAGAAATGACATACTTTTAAGCTAACGAACTTCTGGAAAAGGAGTGCATGTTAAATGTTAACAAATATCATAAAAGAAAGAGCGAGAACGCCGAGAAGTAACATGTTATTCTATAAATCAACACACAAGATAACATAAAAATCAAATCGGAGAATGAGAGAGAAGTAACATGTTATACTAAAAGGCAACACACAAGTTAACATGACAGACATTCTTCTGGGCCAATGTGCCATAGCCCAAAGACAAATCTTAGAGCCCATTGGATCGACGGGGGACAATACATATCATAGGCTTGGTTTGCGACAAATAATGTGTTGTGAAGAAATAGATAAATCGAGACTTGAGGTAGAGGAACAGTGAGGTAGGCAAATTATTTCAATCACCCTTACCTTCGTGGCAATTCTAGTTTCGTGGAAGAACAAGGAGATTTAGTCATTATTTTCTTCTCACCAGTTTTAAGTAGAAACACTGAGTTTATATGATATTCGTGATTTAATAACTAACTCTGTAGATACTCACGAGGCACCATTTTCAGTATTGCTCAAATCTCTTGTCAACCAAGAACAAGTTCTGAGTTTTTGACATAAAAACAGTTCACTCTGAAAGCCAACTTTCAAGACTGATAAAAAGAGGAGTTTAATGGATTGGACGGTTAAGCATCTAACCATTTCTGGGCTGGTCTCTTGGACCTAGAGTTAGACTTCCAAAATGGGCTATTTGCTAAATCTTGGCATTGTGCAGAGCTGAGTAGTGCTAGCAATCATGCACTTGTTTCAGGGGGCAGATCTAAGATCTAATATGTGGATTTACACGACTCCACTAACAATTGTCCAAACTGTGTATGTATTAAAAAATCCATATAACATCTATAAATATTTGACTATCAGAGGCCAATAAAAGAGTAAATTCAGTCTTTAAGGTCCTTCACATTGAACCCAATATATTTTAAAAGTTATCAATTCTTTATTGCAATATTAATGAATTTTCCACATGAAGTTATGTTTGAAAATACTGGATTTCAAACGAAACGATAACTTAAAGTTGCATCTGTTCCTGACTATGAACATAATTATTATCGTATACTAGATTGAGTTGTCGTAGGAACCTACCTACTTCAAATCTTAGTATCAATATTAAAGCTTTTATGGGGTGAAAAGATGCAGTCTAGGTTTATACACGGTCTTAAGACTACTCCGTTCTCTGGGATTCTCTCCAATCCCACCCCCCACCCCCGCAAGTAAGAGATCTCGATATGTATATATATACACGTACGTATATATACACACACATCAAGAAGTTCATTGCTTTCCTTAAAGAATGAGATTCAATAGCACCAGTTATTTAACTAACACCAGCTTCTGTAGCACCAGAGAGCAGGAAAATGACAAAGGCGATCGGTCTAATGGAATGCCAACACACGCATAATGATTAACGTCCGTATCCAAAGATTAGGAATTTTATTCCAGCACAATGATGGAGTGACTTCCAGGTTACGGATTCGAGCCGTGCAACATCTGTTACACACCCCTTGGGCGCAGCCCTTCCACAGACCCGACTAACCCGGAGAGTTTTCTGCATTGGGGACCAGACTACCCTTTTTCACAAAACAGTTATTCCATATAAGCCAAGATACATAAATGTCTGGGTACAATCATATGGCAACATATTACAAAACACATGATATAGTATAGAGTAATAAATTACTACTATTATATTTTCTATTACATCTCGCATGGATGCAAATTATTTACAGCAACATCAAAACAAAGACTAACACACACTTCTATAGATCTTTTACACAACACCACAAAAGTCAAATATGAAGCATATCAGAGCAAAGATGCTTCAATCGAAGTAGTGATGCAAGAACTTACGAATACCTCTCATGAATCCACCTTTCTTCTTTTCCCTCTTATGCCACTTATTCTCTTCCTTAGCTTCTTCTTCACCATTGTTATAATGAAAACGCTTCGTCAATTTCATTTCATAGTGCTTCCCATAAAGCTTTGATCTTTCGTCAGACTCGTCATTAGCATGATGAGTACCGAATTGATTTTCATATTTCGATTTAATTTCACCATATTTACCTTGATTATCGGGCATGATTTGAAACTTCCAGATCTTCCTCTGTTCATGATCATTGTCTTCGTTTTCGTCATGGTGATGGTGATGGTGAGGTAATTGATCCTTCCATTTCATTTCCCCAAACCTCTCGCGATCATATAGAAACTTCCAGATCGTCTTATCATTGTGCTGGAGGTGGCGGAAACTGAACCGATCCGACGGAATCTGACGCACGCCAACACGGTACACCAATTTATCGAAGTCAATGTTTCTCTTAGAAGGCACTATCATATCATTACCAAAGGGGATCTGACGCTGTGATCCCGTCTTCAGGTGGTGACATAGGCGGAACGGTACGCTATATCGGAGCCTGAATCGACGGTTGATCGGCCGGAATCTAACTAAGGTCAACGGCACCGGATGGGCGGAACGAGTCTCCTCATGATCGGACTTAGTAGGGAGGTTACCAGTAGGCGTAGAATCATCCGATTCCGGTAGAGTATGAGGAAGTTCAGGGAGGTTTACGTCCTTTTCGGAAGGAAGTTTGAGGTGCGTGACGTCGTTTTCCGGATGAGTTGACGGAGTACGAGCAAGTGAGAGGGTGAAAAAGAGGAAAAGGACAACAACGGAGAGTTTCGCCATGATGAAAAGTAAATTTGTGGAAGCAAGATGAATTGAACTCGGTATATAAAGGAATGTTTGACGGGCAGTTCGGGCAGGCGGTGTAGAGTAGAAAGAGGTTAATAGGGCAACGGGCAACTCGGCTACTACCACCACGTGGCTGGAACTGAAATCACCCGCTAATTTTCTCGGGTTTTAACTGTCTCTTATACATACATACCAAATATAAAACAACACCACCATTATCTAATTGGCTCAAAAACTTCCGTCTGGACGGTTTAAAAATTTTCTCGGATGTACATAGTCTAATACTTATGTTTAAAATATAGAATGACTATTTCCGAATAACTCATGATAAGCGTCGAAAATTGCATTGACTAACTGTCACTTCACAATTGAACGAAACATCGACATTTTAAAGAGTTATTTTGCTTTGTTTCATCATACCCGAAAGTCAAAAAAAATAATGAATCTTTAGTTTCATCATACACCAAATATCATTACTAATATTATTTTTTATTAGAAAGCCAATCATAAATTTAAT
Source organism: Solanum ossicruentum (assembly GCA_025774065.1). Classification (NCBI taxonomy): domain Eukaryota; kingdom Viridiplantae; phylum Streptophyta; class Magnoliopsida; order Solanales; family Solanaceae; genus Solanum; species Solanum ossicruentum. The sequence goes on along the minus strand of JAOTQR010000100.1, from coordinate 2,621,870 downwards.
TCAAAATATTCCATGCTATACCATCAAATATGAAATTATGGTAAATCAAACTAGTCAAAACATTATAATCTCACAATAAAATCTGTACATCAAATGTGAGCATTTAAAATAAATTCTTCTAAAAGAAATGTCTCCTAAAAAAGAGGTTAGCACAAGTAGTCGTCTTCCACATGTTTTATCCAATGTGCAAAGAAATCACTCCCCCTGCCCCATTTTATGTTGTAAAAAAAACTATTACTATTTTAACAAAGTCAAATAAATTTTTTATATTCTCATCTATTCTAAATTTACCTAATACTTTTCAATTTTTGAGGTTTAAATACCTTAATTTTGATATTCACATAGAATTTCTTCAATTTTAATACTTCTAAGTATATGCATATTTATAAAAACAAATTCTGTGACTTCAAAAGTATTTTTCAATTATTTGTATTTAAAAGCTACTTAAATTGTAAGAATTGGAACGGGCTCTTACACCATGTTTGTATGGTTGTTGTCCATTTATATTGTATTAATATTAGTTTAAATATAATATTAATTCAGTTATCATTTAAATTTTATTATGTAATATTGATAAATTCATTATTTAATAATGACAAAAAATCTCATTTTATATAACACCAATTTGGTATGATCATATTATCTTAATTTTTTTCTTCATTGTTTTAATTTATTGTTTAATAATTCTATTGTTATCATGTATCCACTTTTTTATAATAGTTATTGTATGACATTATGTAACGATAAAGAATGATACAACCTATTTAAACAAAATATTCATTAAAAACTTAAAATAATATAATACAATACAATATAACATGATACATTGTAAACAACTCTCCAAACACAGTAGAGGATACGCAATAGAGATTTCAAATTCACACGGATAATCTAATTTTAAACTCGTATGTCCCATTTTCTCCCCCTCCTTTGTAACCAAACACACCCCAATCTATAAACTGCATGAAAAACTTCATTAACCATCATCAAAAAGCTTCGAAACTAATTCGAAATTTCGAACAATTAGGTTACAGGAAATTGTTATTTGTTTAGATTGGGTATTGTTGTAAATGATTGAAAATATTCTTTAGATTTTAGTTCATTTTGAGGTAATTTAAATATTGGAGTTGATTTTGATTGGAAATAAGATTCCAGAAACAAGTAGGAGAACAATAAGGGCGACAATTGGACGATTGGATCAAATTTGAGCGGGTTATAATAGGTCAAGACACCAAACGAATCAAGACCCAACTCAATCCAAATTTGTTTGGATCAAAATGGGTCAAGTCAAACGGGTTGAGTAGCGAGTTATAGAGTGAGTCAAGATCCAATCCAACCCAACTTTTACTAAATTTTACTTATTTTATTTGTTCTTTGTCAAATATTTTAGTACTTAATGAAATTATATTTTTTTATTATGATTATAACAAACATATCAAAGTTGAAAAAAATGTCTTAAATATTTTAGCACGATCTCTCTCAAGTTGATATAAGTTGCATTTCAACCTAATTTCAAATGGATTGGATTGAGATGGATTAAGTTAATAATTAATCGAATTATTAATCCGCTCAAACTTCAATAAATTAGGCGGATTGAGCTTAATTTTGCCACCAGTAATGTATATCGTTTATATGACAACGACGTATCAGTGGACCTATGATAACTTGCCACATATACAAAATACGTACACCCTTTGTTACTTTTTGAAAATTCTGTATCTGCCTTATTGATCTACATATCGGAGATCACCTTATACTCCCAATATTCAAATCTCAGCAGCAGAAGGAAAGGACGAGGAAGGGGAGATTTTGAAATTGGTCAAAAAGTCTATTGGCTCATTAATTTCCACGCGTCTAAACACGCAGAAAAATTATTCTTAAGCCTCAACTTTTACAGGTTCTGCTTCCTCACTCATCTCCTACAAATACAAGAACCATCATTTCATGCACCCAATTTCTCCATCAACTCAGAAATCTCTTAAAAGAACTTGAAGATTGTGATTGTGATCACTCCACTCTAACTAGTATGACCTATACTAGATCTTGACCAACTGTTCATCCTACCTTTCGAGTAATCTTTTTGCCAATGGCAATTCACTCATAATTGAGCTAACATCATGTCTAAGTGCTTCATATGATTCTGTATAATCTGTGTTTCACTCAGTGTGCAACTTCAGATCAGGGGCATCAACATCAATCAAGAAAACTAAAATACAGGGTAGTAAGAAAGAGTTAAGCTACTACCCTAAGTTGTTTTTGGACTTTATTATAGTTAACGCTCCACCCCACCCCTCCTTGTCTTTAACATGGATGGTGTTTTTACCTGGGATTACTATTCAATCATCAATGAGCTAACACAAGGCATGGAACACACTAAGCAGCTCAGAACTTACCTGAGCTCTGTAGCTTTCACTTCTGAAGCGATTCCAGAATTGCTTCTGCAGAAGATTCTTTCTTCGTATGAACAATCTCTGATAATTCTCAAATGGAATGGCTCAACAGTCCAATCTCTGCCGGCAGCTGGTGCAATCGAATCAATGGTATCTGGCGATGGAAATCCCAGGAGTGATGAGAAGGAAAGGAGTTACAAAAGATCATACATATTTCCAAAAAAAGGTAATTTTGCATGCCCTCTGTCCAATTTTACTTGCCCACTATAATAAAAAAACCCAAGTTGCACGGATTCTTTCACTTTTGATGATGTCAAATTCTACAAAAATACAATATTTTTGGAGAATCCAACACATACCTATTGACATTTTGAAGAGTATGAGCGAGCAAGCCAGAACCAAATGTCCACCTTTACTTGTTCAGTATAAAAAATGCAAAAACAACAACATGCCCTGTGGAATCCCACAAGTAGAGTCTGAGGGAGTGTAGAATGTATGCAAACCTTATCACTACCTCAGAAGTAGAGAGGTTGTTTCCTAGGAAACCTCATTTCAAAAATCCATAAAGCAGAATAAACTAGATATGACAAAAAGTAAAGATAACATAAAAAGCGACTAATAACCAAAAACACATGACAATACGTATGATACAATTAACACATAAATAACAAATAATGATAACAAATGATATAAAACACTACTACTCCTCTACCCTACTATACCCCATGACTAGATAACCACCTAACCCTACCAACAAATTAGCCTGCTACTTTAATTCGCGACCTCCACTTCTTACTATCTAGGGTCATGTCCTCAGTGAGATCGAGTTCAAGCAATATCTTGTCTGATCACCTCCCCCGGTACTTCTTTGGTCTACCTCTACCCCTCCGTGTAACTCCCAAAACCAACCTCTCATACCTCCTAACAGGAGCATCGGTACTCCTTCTTTGCACAGGTCCAAATCATCGCAGTCTCGCTTTCCTCATCTTATTAGCCACGGAGGCCACCTCTAGCTTCTCCCGAATGGTCTCATTCCTAACCTTGTCACTCCTAATGTGACCACACAGCGATCTCAAATCCTCATCTCTGCGACATGCATCTTCTGAACGTGTGCATTTTTAATTGGCGAGCACTCCACCCCATACAGCAAAGATGGTTTAACCACCAATCTGTAAAACTTAACTTTAAATTTAGGTGGTATCTTCTTGTCACACAATACTCCAAAGGCAAGCCTCCATTTAGTCCATGCTGCCCCAATACGATGTG
>JAOTQR010000100.1:2575711-2606214 GCA_025774065.1 Solanum ossicruentum | reverse complement strand
ATGATACCGATAGGATATCAATACACCAACGGAGTATCATAAGAATATATTTTCTACTGATTTAGAGTTTAATAAATAATTTTGTAACTTTAATAATTTTCTAGTCCTATACGATACCTATATGGTATAAATATACCGACGAAGTATCATAATAAATATATTTTTTACTAAATTAGAGTTTAATAATTTTTTTAGTTGTTTTTTATTTATTTCTTTTAAAGAAAAACATAATCCTATATGTTACTAATTAGATATCAATATACCGTCAGGGTAGCATAAATGATTGAGTTCATTCAATATGATACCAATATGGTTTATATATACCGTGGAGTATATTTCATACAGTAATATTTATGCTGACATCAACATGACATCAGACGCTAAATAAAAAAGAATAATTAGATAAAAAAGTAAATAGTTTGAATCATGAATCTATTACGTGTAAATAGTTCCGATTGAATCTATTAAAGTAAATAATTTTAAATAGGCCTATTTTTGTGTATTTTTCCATGCAACCATATTCTTAGTCACATGTATGCGTATCAAATATTAAATAGTAACTATACGCGGATTTAAATTAGTCGTGGAAATGAGTATCAATTAATAAATAATTACAATTATAAATAAAAAATAAATGAAAGAAATGAGTTTTTTGGGGTCTGAATTGGTCAGCAAAATGGACTTTTATCTGTTTCTATAGTATTATGATTTATGCAAAGAGTGACTGGTGGAGATGAAGTAAGAGAATATATCTGAAATTATTTTATTATTTAATTTAATTTATAATAGTTATTACTATATTTTATTACGTGAGATTACATCTATACATTGTTATGTTATAGTAGTTGTATATAATGACTATAAACCTCATATTTATCTTCTTCTTTTTCTATTTTCAATTATTATCCAATAGCTTGTTTGAGGTTGGATAATTAATTCATATTTATACAATGAACTCCAATATTAAAATATAAAACACTTATCGTTTGGGTAATCTAGTGGTTTGAGCGGTTTAGTGGTTTAGGCTTGAGGCTTTCATGCTGGAGGTTTTAAGTTCGAGGTTTCAAGTTCGAAATCGTTTATTGACAAAAGCAAGAGGTTTGCCTTATGAGTCGTCCTTGTCCCATCAGGTTTGCCAAATGCAAGTTACCTCTCCTTTATGATTTGCAAGAAGTTTACTTTTTGGATCGAGTTCGTCCCATTGAGTTTGTCTAGTGTAGGTTAACTAGTTGAGCTCGTCCTGTCAAATTTGCCTAGTGCAGATTGTGATTTGTAAGCTATTGTATCAAAGTGGGCACTTACTCCGTGCGCACCTAAATGATAGCTGTTGCGGGTTCCCCTTGACATAAAAAAAAGAGTAAAAGACTTCTTAATTCTTAATAATGCGACTTCGTACTCAAAATTTGAATGAATATCAAACATCTAATAAAACAACACCACATACCCAGTGATAATCGCACAAGTGAAGCCTGGGAAGAGTAAATGTATGCAAACATCTAATAAAGAATTAAAAAATATCTCATATTAAAACTTACATATTTCTAACAAAAACGACATCTAATTAAGAATTAGAAAAAAGATAAAATCTCATATTAAAAACTACATATTTCTACCAAAAACGACATCCAATTAAGAATAAAAAAAATATCTCATATTAAAACTTACATATTTCTTACAAAAACGACACATCTAATTAAGAATAAAAAAGATCTCATATTAAATACTATATATTTCTAACAAAAACGAACTCCAATCGAAAAAACTATATTAAAAACTATGTATTTCTGACCTAAATGACCTTATATTCTGAACTCGAATCCGACACGTCTCAAAGATTTGAAGATACAGTGAGACTATTTTAATTTTGAATTGGTCAGCACTCAACATTTGGACTTTCTAATTATCATGACCAAAGACCAGTCCACTTTAGAATAACTCGTTTTCATCAGTCAACTTTCAAAACTCACCATTCCATTTTTTCCACATGCCTTTTTTATATTTCACTATAAATTCTTCCCTTTTAAATTCAAATGTCACAAACTCATCAAGATTCCAAAATCCCACAAAAAAAAATAAATAAAAAAATCCTTTTCCAAGTGTATTACACCAATCGCACACCCTTTCTAGACTTCAGAATAGCTCCCCCTTTTCTTTTCCGATTCCGTCTTTCAGAATATGGATTGTCCATCCAACTGGGAATACAAGACAGTCATCAATGAGCTAACTCAAGGTATTGAACACACAAAGCAACTTAGAGAACACTTCCACTCTACAGGTTCCACTTTTGAGAATCAGGAATTGCTTCTTCAGAAGATTCTTTCTTCTTATGAGCAGTCTCTGTTGATTCTCAAATGGAGTGGCTCAACAGTCCAATCCCCTCAGCCTCTGCCGCCAACGTGTGGGGCGATTGAATCTTCGGTATCCGTTGATGGAAGTCCTAAGAGTGATGACATGAAAAGAAGTTTCCAAGATCATCATGAGCTCATTAATATTTCAAAGAAGAGGTAGAAGATTAAATTCCATTAAAAATGACACTTTAATAACCTACTTTTATAGCCGTAGAAATGCCATGACATGTTTAAAATCACAAAAAACTAAGGGTAATACTTTCTTATGTGCCAAAAAGTCTTTATTTTCAAAAAAATCTATGTCTAGTCAAATACTGCTCTATAAAATAACATATCCAGTAGAATCTCACGAGTGGGGTCTGGGAATGTACACAGATCTTACCACTACCTCATAGAGATATAGATGACGGAGAAAGTTTAGACTTTCAATAGTTGATTTTCTAAGGTGGTTCTTGATGGAAATTGCAGAAAATCACAGCCCACATGGACGGAACAAGTCAAAGTCAGCGCGGAGAGCGGATTTGAGGGTCCTACTGATGATGGATATAGCTGGAGGAAGTACGGACAGAAGGATATTCTAAGAGCTAAATATCCTAGGTAATAAGTCATTTTTATTAACCTGCATGAAAGTCATAAAACTCATAAAAACGAAAACCAAACTTACTCAAATCGATTGATCAAACACAGTTCTGCGTTCTGATACCAAGTTTCATGTGTTCTGCAGAAGCTACTACAGATGCACGTATCGTCACATGCAAAATTGTTGGGCAACCAAACAAGTGCAGCGATCAGACGATGATCCGACTGTATTCGATATCACATACCGAGGCTCTCATAGTTGTCATCATTCTACTTATTCTGCACTACAACCAACATCCCCAGAGAAACCAGAATTCAAGAACCAAGCTGTATATCAAACAGGGCAGTATTCAAATCAAGCGTTGATGAATTTGAGAGCAAACCTGAGAGTCAATACGAATGACTTGGACAAGAATGAGCCAGCAGCATGTCATTTCACCTTTCCTACAACAGTTTCTTCTTCTGGTTTGACAGACGATAATTGGCATTTCCAGATTTCCCATGTTGATGAAAATCTGATTGGTAACGGCTATTCACCGTCCTTTGTCTCTCCTACAACCCCTGAATCAAACTACTTCTCCGTATCAAGCAGCAGCCAGATGAATGGTTACGGAATGGTTCATAACTTGCATCATTCAGAATCAGACCTCACCGATATATTCTCAGCCAACACTTCCACAACGAGTTCTCCAATTGTGGGCGACTTTTCACTTGACCATTTGGAGTTATATCCAAACTTCCCATTCGATAATCCCAGATTTTTCTCATGAACCTATGGTAATACCTTGCATAAGGAGAATAAAGACGAACAGTTTGGATGTTATCGCCAAGGGATCCCTCCTCTGGGAATTAGTATAGATATAGTTGTAAAAATTAACAAGGATTAGAAACTATCTATGGTACTTTTACCAATAGTCGACTGTGTCAAGGGCTGAAACTTCCAGTCATTTGACATCAACCTGCTGAGTGAAATTTAAGAATATTCTTGGTTATTGAACATTCAATAATTTTATCAAACTACAGACAATTTTGTTCGGGTTATCTTTCCTTACTATCATTTAAGCAGACGAAGAACAATCTGTGAAACCACAAAGCATTAAATTAAGAATGCAGGCACTAAGATGCTACAAGCCCTTAATAAGTCTGTTGCAAATAGACAGTATACACTGATGCAATGGTAAAGTTGTTTCTGTGTGACCTATAGGTACGAGTTCAAGCAGTGCAATCATCCATCGATGATGCGGCCCTTCCCCAAACCCTTCTTGAATATGGGATTCTTTATACACCGGTCCGACAGATTAAATAAGTAAAATCCAATAATATAAGAATTACTTGAACCATCAGCAAAAGTATGAGAGCTACAGAAGATGGTTATTAACTGAGTTCTTCAATGTATGCGTTATGACATCGTTTTATGCAATCTATACAATACCCTCGCAGATGATGCATCAAGATGAGGCCCTTGTTTATTACAGAGAGGTAATTATACAATTAGTGTCCCGTTATAACGATAGACGTTATTAAAGATAAAAAGTAGTTATAGAGAGATAAAATGTAACACAAATAATCGTTCTAAAGAAAACTTGTCTATTATAGTGAAGTGTTGTTCCATAGGGTGGTTGTTATACAGAGGTTTGACTGTATAATTTTATAGACCTCATATTTCTCTTTTAGTTGAGACTATTAAAGTTTTGAAATGGTCAGCACTCAATATTTGGACCTTCTTATTTGCTTTCTCATTATTTTCACTAATTCTAAGAGATTTTACTAAAGACCAGTCAACTTTCAAACTCCACTCCCTTTTTCTCCACATGCCTTTGTTGTTCTCTTTTCTCAGAAATTTCCTAAGCTTCTCAACTATTGCCCCCACCCCAAAGAAAAAAGACAAGTTTTTTCCGAGTTAATATCTCAGATGGTCACTTAAATATTAGTTCTTTTCGCAGAAAGTCACTTAACTTTCTTGTTTAACCTCAAAGTCACTCAACTTAGGATTTTCTTTACATAAAAAGTCACGTAATTATGAGTTCTCGTCATAGAAAGTCACCCAACTTTGTTTTATAACTCAAAAGTCACTTAACTATTGGTATGTTACTTAGAAGTCACTCAATAATTAATGTTTCACTTAGAAAGTCACCCAACCAATCAAAATGATTTTTTCATTGAAGTACAAATTTTATCTTAAACTATTTTTTAAAAAATAATAAAATGCTCATTTTAGATTTTATTAAATTTTGTTGAAACATAATTTTTATTTTAAATTAATTTTTTAGAAAAATACTAAATACTCAATTTAATTATTTTATTAAATTTTGTTAAAATATTATTTTTACTTTAAATTGACTCTTTAACTCAAATGTCTTGGGCATGATATCTACTAAATTATTACCTTTAACTGCTTGTACTAAACTAGCTACATATGGTAATTTATGTTGCTCGAGCTCTTCAAAAATGTTAACGGGTGCGTGTCGGATTCTATAAAAAATAGTGTTTTGTTGGAGAATCCGACACGCTGCAGCATTAAAAGTGAAGAGTCCACGCAACTTAGATGGTAATTCCACTATCACGCTTATGTGCACATTTTAACTTCAAATATAAAATGTTCTTATCTCCTTTTGGTCATTCTGCTTTATTAGTACATAACTAAGAAAACAACAGTCTACTTTTTTGGGAAATTTAGGAAACGGAGTCCTATGTTCTGATACCAAGTTTACATACGCTTTGCAGAAGCTACTACAGATGCACATATAGTCACCTGCAAAATTGTTGGGCAAGAAAGCAAGTACAAAGGTCAGATGATGATCCTACTGTATTTGAGATAACATACAGGGGTTCCCATGATTGTCGTCAAGATGCTTATTCGGCGATAAACCCAATATCTCCAGAGAAACAAGAATTAAAGAAAGAAACGGATTATCAAACATGGAAATATTCAAATTAAGTATTGATGAACTTGAGAACAAACCTGAGAGGCAATACCAACGACTTGGACAAGAATGAAGCAGCACGTTCTTTCTCCTTTTCTTCAACATTCTCAGGTTTGACAGAGGAAAATCAACATTTCCAGATTTCCCCATGTTGATGACGATCTGATAGGTAGCAGGTATTCACCATCTTTTGTCTATCCTATGACCCCTGAATCAAACTACTTCCCAGTCTCAAGCAGCTGCTAGATGAATGGTTGGAATGGTTCATCACTTGCATCATTCAGAATCGGACCTCACTGATATATTCTCAAGGAACACTTCCGCAATAAGTTCTCCAATCATTGGCGAGTTTTCACTAGACCATTTAGAAACTAGCAATTATATCTGTACCAATAGTGTACTATGTTTCAATGGCTGAACTTCCAGTCATTTGACATCAAGTTGCTGAGTGACATTCAAGCATATTCTTGCAAAAGGCTATTGACATTCATGAATTCTATCAAACTACAGACAGCTAAGGTTTAATACAACAACAAGAATAACAACAACATACCTAGTGTAATCTCACAAGTGGATCTGGGGAGGGCAGTGTATACTCGGACCATACCCCTACCTTGGAAGGTCGAGAGGTTGTTTCCGATAGACCCTTGGCTCAAGAAGAAGCATATCAAAGTAGTTAGGGAAAAGAAATAACGGAAGTGGAGAAGCCACGGCAAGATACTAAAGACAGCATAACATAGCATGATGAAAAAAGGGAATAGTAACTACAATAAGATAATACTGAAGTACAAGAAACAAATAAATTGTAACAGATATCAAAGACCAAGAAACTACAAGAATATTGCTACGACTACTAGTACAATAAATTCCAACAGATTAAATAATCAGCAAATGAATGAGAGCTAGACAAGATGGTGATCAATTATGTGCTTCATTGACTGTTCATAACATCGATTGATGCAATCTAAAGAACAAACTTTCTCTAATGATGCATCAAGATGGGACTGTTGAAGCTATGCTTGCAGTGAAAATACAATGGACGAAGAGAGTCCGAAGCAGCACTCAGTAACAGCAAATACCTAGCGGACGGGCAAAGAAAAAACAACATTTTTCTTTGAATCGCTAATATACAGATGTCTACAAACATCAAAGGATGTTAGGTACATGTCAATTAGATTGATGACTTCTTCTCTTCTTTAATTTTGGAGACATCATTGTCTTTGCTTTCTTCAGGATTCTCAGCTTTCCTAATAGCTTCCCTTAACCCCAACACAATGAATAAGTTGGTTAAAGTGAGCAGTGATTCAGCTCCTCCATGCAACCAATCCACGTTAGACAGAGAAGTTCCATAATGCACCTTCGCTGTCCCAAAGCATGATAGTTAGAAACTTAGAATTACGGTCTTAAGTTAGACTTGTACAATCAATTTGGTGAGAGAGGAAGTTACCGTAAATTCCTGCAGGAACTGCACAAAGGAGATGAAACAGAAAGAACACAATGTCAAAACAAATCAAATGGAGTTAAAATGATATGAGGACAAAATTTATGCACAATTACTTCTTTCATTAAGAAGGCAAAGCTCTAGGTTGAGAGGTTTCCAACTATAGTTTAAGTGTCGATGAAATGCATAAAACCAGTCATTAATCATGAATTGTTCAAGCAGACTGAACTGATTTACGAGTACCTATGCAAGAGAATTATTTCAATGATTGCTCTCATCAAATTTGAACCTAGTAAAGTAATTTAATCTAGACATATCCGCTGGAAAACCAGAAAAGGAATCTGTTTACATGCTTGAAGCCTTTATAACTCCAACCGCGCTAAGTGCACATAAAGAAGATAAGATTCTTTGACTCATCCACGTAAAAAGAAGTAACATATGAGAAGAAACAAAATAAGAGATGAAACAATAGTTGAAAGTACAACTTTAAGATATTTCTATTCACTTGAGATAAACTTAGTGTCTGATTTCATAGATTAATTGGAAGATCAAACTGCATGAAAAAACATGGGGTAAGTGATACCACTACCCTATTTATACTTCTATTTAGCTGTAGAAGAAAATGACAAGAAATAAGATTGACATGAAAGCTTTTCTCCCTTGAGACATTGTGGGGAAGACACAAGCTTTCTGGTTGAATATAGCAACCAAGAGTAAGAACAAGACTTACGCAATTCCCTCTCTCTCTCTTTCCATGAAAGAGTCTCTCTAATTCTATGAGGTACTAGTAAGGTCTACGTAAATTCTACACTTCCCAAACTCCACCTGTGAGATTTCACTGGGTATGTTGTTGTTGTTGTTTCTCTCTCTTTAGAGTCTTGTGATATAGTAGGTTAGTAGAGGTAGTCGTGTTTTTATATATTGTGTTGTTACTGTCCATCATTTATTTTGTTACTTTTATCGTCTTTATAAATTATCATTTGCTTTCAACTCTAGTCGTTTTGTTCCATATCTAGTATTTTCTGCTTTTAGGATGATATTTTTGAGATGAGGATCCTTCGGAAACAGCCTCTCTGTCTCTATGAGTTAGTGGTAAGGTCTGCATATATTTCATTGGGTATGTTGTTGTTGTTGTTCTCTCTCTTTAGAGCCTAGTCCCATTAGGTGCATCCATGGACAAGCTTAAGCCTTAAAAGCTGTGAAGCTATGCTCTATGAGTCAATATTTGGTGCCCAAAGGCAAAAATCCACACAATTCTTGCTCTTTTACTATAAAGTTTTCTACTTTCAACATAATTGAGTGTTTGGTAGTGCTTCTAAACCTGGGATTTGGTTGGGAACAATTGAAAAATATATGCAGACGTCTCAAGAATCAAACCCCACAATAGAAACAATAGAAACAACAAATATATTTATATGTATAAACAAGGGAAATATTGAAGGGACTTACTAGTGGCACCCACAAAAGCAAGCAAGAAATAGAACCCAAAAAGTGTAAGTTTTGGAGCAGTCTTGGATTTGGTGATGAAGTACAAAAAACCCACATAAGGGAACAGAGAAAAAGCAAATAACTGTGAAGCTATGCTCTGTGAGTCAATATTTGGTGCCCATGGATCAACTGGCAAAAATCCACACACAATTCTTGATCTTTTGCTGTAAAGTCTTGTTTTTTCCCCATAATTGAGCTGTTTGGTGTTTCTTAAATTGTGGAAAAATGGAGAAGCAGAAGAAGCAAGAATGATGGGGTTCTTCCAAACAGGCTGTAAACAGTTGAGCATGTTTACATCAATGGCTTCTTGAAAGGAGACATGAAGGCTTAACCATAAGTAAATGATAGAGTGAGTGGAGTTTCAATATGGGCTTGCTGGACTATTGTGAACCAATTCATAGTTGGGCCAATCTACTCACTAACAAATAAATTCATATCAGATTTCAAGTGTGATACACTTAGATACGTGTATTTTGCTACTAGATACGCTGAAATAGGGGGAGAGGAGAGTAAGATTTGTTTATGTATCCTAAATACATATATGAATCATGCTAATACATGTACGTGGCACTGTGGGATACCAAATACATGAAGTAGATAGGAGGGATGTGAGCGAGATTTGCCCATATATATCAGATACATGTGAATCCACATGGATACCATGCATTTAGAACAAATTACATCTAATGTTGATCTCATGTATTCGAGATACATCTATCTGATGTATCTGGACATGTTGGATACATGTATCTGAATTCCAAAACGATTAAGATTCATAATATTGCAAACTAGCGTGTATCTAAGTAATTAACTCCGAATCTACTGGAATATCTAGAAGTTACCTGATTAAGAAATTGTGGTATTTGAGTCCTAATTACCAATCATAGCATAGTTTGGCTAATTATTTAAGATAACAATAGTTTACTCAAAAAACTCGTGATACAATACATAGATTCACTCTGTATCTATTGTGTATATTGCCTCAAATTGCTCATTGCATAGATAAGTCACCATTTAAAATATGTCATCTCATTTAATTATATTCATTAACCTCAATAAACTGCAACTGGTAAAGTTGTTACCAAGTGACAAGGAGGTCAAAGGTTCAACCTTGGAAACAACCTCTGACAGAAATGCAAGGTAAGACAGACCCTTGTGGTCGGGTCTTTCCCCAAATCATGCATAACGAGAGCTTTAGTGTACCGCGCTTGGCCTAGAGCCTCCATAAGCTGTAAAACCTCAAACTTGTTCCAATATTAAGATATTAAACTAGAAAACTCATCACAAAAGAGAAGAAATAAAGTTACATTTAGAAAACTTTAAATTAGCCATCAACACAAGTTCTTGCATATGGAATTCTATAAGATAATAATCACTTTTCTCCAAGAAGAGATTTGGTTGATTCCCAAATCCAAATATACAATGCAAGCTCTGGCTTGGCCTATGGTAGTTTGTCACAAAAATTATTTGTGTTTTGATTAATTTTGTGCCTCATGCACTTTTATTCAGTATACAACATGCATTTCTAACAAGGACAAACCTACTAAGAACATTAAAAAAAAATGGTTTACAATTCTTAGGAAGATTGTAACCTTGTACATCAGCTTCTTGGCTTGATCTAAGCAAATTCCCTCGTTGGAAGACAGACGTGGAACGTGGAAGACAGAATGAAGAAACTCCTTGTAAGAAGCACCTTTCTCCATTAGTGAAGCTCACGTTGCACGATTCTGGAGCGAGTGGACTAGCTGAAAATGTTACTGATAGCTGAAGAAGCTGAAAATGTTACTGATAGCTGAAGAAACTAAGTAAACTCTTGGTAGGAAGAGACTTCGTCCCATTAGTGGGCTCGCGTGGATCTGAATTTGAGTGGATTTCGGATACCAGATGCACAAAGAAGAAAAAAAGGACAGAAGCTATTATATCTCCTCATATAACTATGGCTAAAGAAGTTACTGACAGCTCTTAAGGAAAAAAACATTCCTAGGGAGCGCTCCTTCGGCCAAATTCAGTTAGCAAGATCCTCTTATAGTAATCAGCATGACTACGATGATAATCAATCCATACACATAACTGCCTAATCGCCTCTCGTTTTTCCTCCTTGAGAGCTAACACTGATTCCTCTTTGTCCTTGATCATTTTCTTCAGTTCCCTAACTTTGTTCTCCGACTTCCAAACTTTCTCTCTGAACTTCAATATCTCAGCTTCTTTGTCATCACATTGCGCGAGTAAACAATCAAAATCATCTTTCACATGTGCCATCACTTTGTTTTTCCTCATCACCCAATCTTTTACAAATTGCAGCTCACATGAATTCTTTGATATTCGATTCAAGAAATGAGCTGTGCATTCCTCAAACTTTAGTGCCACGGCGTCTAGTGAACCTAAAATATCACTAGCTGTCAATGATATATCCTTGATTCCGCTCAACCCCATTTCATATCTTGCATTTTTCTCTTTTAGATCTTTTTTCTCTTTCTCGTACGAGTTTCTGGTTTTTTGAAACCACTCCTTGTTCTCGATATGCATTTGTTCTGCAACACGGATCCTTCTGCTCAAGATTCGTAAGCTGTCTTCAAATGTCTTGCGTAGTTCCTCCATCATGTCTCCTAGTTTTCTTTCAGCATTGTGAAAAATTAATTTGGAATCCTCTAGCTTGATTTGCATTTGTTTACTTTCCTCCTTTGACTTGTTTAGAATGTCTTGCATCTCTTTTAAAGTTTTCTCCTGCTCCGCGATCTTGATAGTCAATTCAGTATTTTTCTTTTCCATCTGCATAAGGCTTTGAGAAAATTCATGTTTTTCCTTCTCAAGCTGAGACTGAGATCTTGCTTTTTCAGTTTCCGCGGTTTGCTGCTGCTTTTGAATATTGTTGATTCGTGCTGTCAACGTTGAACCTTGATTGGCCATATCGTTCATGTAAGCCTCCAGTTTCTTTTCGAGAATTCCCACCTCTGCTTCTTTTCCTAATAGTTTCCTTTCCAATTCCATGATCTTATCGTTCAGCTTTTCGTTTTGTAATTCTGAAAGATAAGCTTCTTGATTCATGTCCATTATCTTCTCTTCCATGTCACATTTTGCATCCATGAGTGATTTTACCTCCAGTTTTAAGCTCTCCGTTGCGTTTGTTAACCCCTTTCCGGATGAAGTAGTGCTCGTTAATTCCCCTTTCAGATTATCTATCTGAACATGACATTCCGAGAGTTCTCGAGTTTTTTCTTGAAGTGACAACTCTAGTGCACAATTCTGGTTTCTTAAGGCTTCCACCAACTCATGTTGCAGATAATTAGTCCTTTCTGTTAAATCCTGAGCACGGACAGATGACTCATGAGACTTCTTTTCGAGTGACAGCTCCGAATTGGATTTCTGTAGTTCTGAAATATGTACGTCCTTAACTTGTTTCGATCCTTTGTTGGCTCCATGTAACAACTTTTGTTCTGAACGGTCCACTTCTTGCTGCAGTGGACCTTTTACTTGCTGTAGTTCTGCCAAGTCCTTGACTTGTTCTGATCCTTTCTTGGTTTCATTTGACAACTTTTGTTCCAATTCATTCCTTTCAGCGTTTGAACGGTCCACTTCTTGCTGCAGGAAGTGTGGTCTTTCCATAAGATCATCTATTCTAGACGTTGAGTTGAGTAGATTTTCGTCAATTTCTGTGAAGGTTGCTTCTAGTGCTAACACGCGAGATTTCAGCTCCGAGTTACTTTCTTCCATTTGCTTAAGTTCATTTGACTTGCACGCGAGTTGTTCTTCGAGTTCTCTCTTTTGAACACATAAGTTATCTAATTCAACCTTCATACTAGCAACTTGATCCTCTAACCCCTTCATCTGAGACAATCTCTCCTTCTCTCGAAGCTCAAAATCATCGGTGAGATACAAGATTTCGTCTTCTTTTTCTTTTACTTTCTCTTGAAACCATACAGATTCATCTATCAACTTCTCTTCACCTTGAATCCTCAAGTCTTTAAAGAACTCCCCTGACTCAGACCCTCGGCTAAAAGACATCGGTGTCTCAAAAGTTTCCATATCAAAACTTTGGAAACTTCCCTTCACTTCAATATTTGAAGTTATAACTTTGTCCTTCAAAATAGCAGCATCCTCATCAAGAGGTTCACATTGAGAACAAGATGAGCTACTTTTCGCGGTCAGTTCCTCAGGACTAAAATATGTTTCTGAATTCGAACACGATGAAGAAGATTGAGATGATGAATCGCCATCGTGTTCTTCATGAAGTTTTTTTGTTACTTCCCCTCTGAGATTATCATACATAGAATAGAGGGACTGGTACTGTTTGTGGAATTCATCAACAAGTTGAAGCAATTCTGATCTTCTCCTCAAATTTCCTTCTCTACTACCTTGGTTTATTTTCTTGATTAGCTTTGCAATCCTTTTTACTTTATTCTCAATTTCTGCAACAACAAACAAAACTCTCAAGTTAGGATCCCCTTGTTGTATAAATCGAAAAACAACTGAACTCGGATTCCCAAGAAAATGATGTCACACCAGTGTCGGATTCTCAAAACTGCATTACTTTTAGAGGATTTGACACTGGTGTGACATCATATTCTTGAGAATCCGAGCAACATAGCATTTTATGTTAACTTTGGAGAATCTGACACACATGGTGGCGGAATTTTTACAGAGTCTGAGCAACGTAGATAAAAAGGTAGCTTCACATGTGCAAAAAACCATAAAGGTCACATATGGTCAATGAACATTGGAAAAAAAAGGACAAGCCTGGTGCACTAAAGTTTCCGCTATGTGCAGGGTCCGAAGAAGGGCCCGACTACAAGGGTCTATTATACGCAGCCTTACCTTGTATTTCTGTCAGAGACTATTTCCAAGGCTTGAACCCCTGACCTCTTGGTTATATGACAATAACTTTACCAGTTACGCTAAGGCTCCCTTTCAAAAAGGAGGGATGCAACACGAGGTCTTTCCAGGGGGTGGTATGAATATATGTGACAGACTTTGGTGCAATTTGGGGTCTTAGAACTTATAACAGTTACAATCCAGTCATACCAAACAAGGAAAATGGTACTAAATGACCATAAGCCTATGTAGCTCAGACTCTCCAAAAATGTTGCTGTACCCATGTCGGATTTTTCAAAAATACACTACTTTCAAAGGATCCAACACTCATCCATCAACATTTTTGAAGAGTCTGAGGAACATAGCAACAAACAATGTAGTCTAACCAAAAGATTGTGTCAATAAGACAATACAACACAATACAATACGATATAGAAGGATACATAATGAACTGATGGTAAACACCAACAGAAACAGATATCAATCTGCAATAATTATACACAACAACAACATCTTACCCAGTGGAATCCCACAAATGAGATATAGGGTGGATAAAATGTAGCTTACCACTACCTCATAGAGATAGAGAGGTTGTTTCTGAAAAACCCTCGTCCCAAAAATCAAGCCCCATAAGCAGAAGATACTAGATATGGAATGAGATTTAGAGTCAGTGAGTTCAGAATGATTTTTTTGTATATGTCTATATATAGTTCGAGGTGAAAGCAATGTGTTCAGTTGAACTCACATTATCCATTCTAGATCCACCTCTAATTACACACTTAGAAGTTTAACATTAAGTTTTTTGCCACCATTTAAGCACTTCTTGACAGGATGTATCAACAACTTACTGCGAACCAGTTGCCATTCTGTATACCACATAAATCCACCACGTTGGGGGTAAATTTGCACGCGAACATTCGCTTTATATTGCCTTCTTTTTGCCTCTAACGCGTTATCCCACAACCTCCAATAACATTCAAAGGGTCGAGGTGGTTGTTCTGGGATCGAATTATTACCTATTTTCATCCATTTCAACTGTTCTTCCTTTTCAGGATCAACATGACTCCCAAATGCCTTCATTGATTCCTTCCAACTTCGCTTCCTCATGTCTACTTCCGAATTTTCAAAGGATAGTAGTAATGCTCAGAGTTAACTGGTACCTGTGCTGTTCGCATCAAAAGAGTAAACCAGGATCAACAAGTCATAACCAAAACATTGCAAATAACTCGTTCTAATGTGCTCAGTGACGGAACCAAGAATTCAAAGAAAATGCAAAAATGCAAGTCATAACCAAACATATCAAATATTTCATAGATGGAAAAAAGAATTCTAATAGATGCAATAATGCAAGTCATAACCAAAACACTTCCAATAACTCATTCATTCTGATGTGCTCAGTGACAGAACCAAGAATTCAAAAAAAAAAAATGCAAAAATGTGAGTCATAACCAAACATATCAAATATTCGATAGCTGGAGAAAAGCATACTAATAGATGCAAAAATGCAAGTAATAACCAAACACATCAAATGTTGCCTTGATGTGCTCAGTGACGGAACTAAGAATTCAAAAAAGAAAAAAATGCAAAAATGCGAGCCATAAACAAACATATCAAATATTTCATAGATGGAAAAAAGAATTCTAATAGATACAAAAATGCGAGTCATAACCAAATACATCAAATGTTGCCTTTATGTGCTTAGTGACAGAACCAAGAATCTAATAAGGGGATGCAAATAAAAATGTTGATTTAATTTCACTCAAATCCCGAAACTATATTTTTATATCATTGATTTTTCGTAGAATTAGTCGAGGTGTGTGCAAACTGTGTGGACAACACAATTACAATAATAGAATAATATATATTGAAAAGGATTCATGAACATTAGGAAATTGAAAGAGACATTTAAATAAAAGAAATGTCTTTTTAAAGCTAAAGATTCAATAAAGGTCATGAAAACGTTATAACATATATGAAATTAAAAGAGATATCAAAGAAAAATATATTACCATGAAAAGTTTTTACTTTTTTCATTGGGAAGAATCAATTTTCTGGATTTTTATCCAAAATTACTTTTTTTTCCTCAAAATATTACTTGAATTTGGGAGCAAAAAGATGAGGATAATTTTATCTGAATCAAGAAAAAGGAAAAAAAACGGAGCTTTAAAAGAGGAGGCAAAACAAAATGGGGATCACAAAACAAAAACATTTGTTATATTTTGACACATTGACGTGATTCTAATAAATTCTAATTTCACAGATTACAAAAATATAAAATAGAAAAAAATGATTCTAGAAGGGTAAATATAGAGTCATAAAAAAATAAATAAATTAAAATAGTAATTAATTCTAGGTAAGGTTGTTTCTGATTGACCTTCGTCAACTTCTAATATATATTCAAACAAAAACTTCAACTTCCAATCAATCTAATTTCAAATCACGTTCAAACGAGCATATGTTCTTCCCATCAATCTCAGATGCAGCCAAAGATCGACTATTTTTTGGCCTTGGAGTATGATGAAATAAAGTAAAATGATCCTTTAAACTATCTGCGTTTTTTTCATTTGTGAAGTAGCAGTTAGTCAATGCAACTTTCGATGCTCCTCATAGGTCATCTGGAAACAGCCGCTTTATGTTTTTAAACATAGGGATTAGGCTGCATACATCCGACCCCCCTACTCCGCAATGAGCTAGAGCCTTTTGAGGCACTGGGGTATGTTGTTGTTCAAACGAGCATCTGTTCAAAACTAATCAATATATATGACATATATTTTCATAGAAAATTAATATGCTTCATTAAATCTTAGATAAATATTCTGCAAAAAATGGTATAACATGTTAAATTATACATCACATTCTTTATACTAAAAATGCATTTAATTTTACAGTACTCAATCAAGATTGATCTGTCCTGCTTGCAAATCAGCCCTTGCTCAGAGAAGGGTCAACAATTTCCTTGATTATTGAAAATAGGAGTCCCGTTTTGATCCAAAAATGCCCTTGCCGTTACTCAAGTAGCCCACTTATACCCATCAAAACTAACGAACCTCCGCGTGTACCTTCATTGTAACATAATTCATCAGCCACTTCCTAGTTCTCTGTTTAAGTAATCAACAAACATCCTTTTTGCACTGTCAGCATCTGAAGGAGGGGGTGGCCCGCTCAAGCTTGTCTGTCCAGCAAGCTTGATGAAAGTTCGTCGTAGCCTACGCAGTTCTGGCAGGCTGACAGATCTCGAAATATCTATAGTTGGTATTCCTGGACCAAGAGATACACCATTGAGAGGACCCCCAAGAGCGCGGGACTGAGCTTCCACAATAGCACTTGTAATTTCTTGGGTCGCCCTGTCCATCTCATATAAAGAATTTGCCTCAGAACCACGTGCAGTTTGCGTCGCGATGGTCGGCTGAAGAATCTTAACATCCCTTGTTTTCGAGTCTACTTTTTTTGTAAGATAAGTAACAGCATCGACCATAGCTGTAGATGATTTATCAATTCCTTCTTTAGCTGGCCATAATTCGAACAACGGAGAATCCCATCTATTTTTGCTATCTGGTCTTTCAAACCTTCTTACAAGATCTTCAAATATATTATCATCATAAGACGGTTCTCCTCTCTCACGACGTTCGATGTTCCATGTTCTACAAGATTGCTCGTCAACGTCACAATGGACAACACAATATCTAATCCCTGCTGCTCTAGCCAAACACCATAACTCATATCTATAGCCCTTGATGCTATTAAGAGAATCCACTATAACTATACTGTCCTTTGACAAAGATCTGTCAACTTCAGACCTCAATACGCCTCTTAGATTCTTTTCCTCGGTCATGTTTGCATAGCTTTGGTTGCGACTAAGATGAAACGAAGTTTCATTGATAGTTCTAACTGATGGTTCTGGTTCCGTTTGTCCAAGAGCTTCAGCTAAACAAGCTGCACCTGTTGATTTCCCACTACATGGTTGACCACAGATAACAACCAATGCCATCTATAACCAACATAAAGGAAAAAGAAATGAAATTAACCCAAGTAGCTTGACGATAAAACTACAATGAAAATTTTTATTCGCAAAATTAGTCAAAGATAACAAAACAGTATAAACTAGATTGTTCCTGCTACAAATAATCCCGTGACAACAAATATGTGTTCAAGTTGAATTTAAATATGAATGAATGTGCAGATGCTTTTAAGTTCTATCGAACTGAAAGCATAATTATCCTTAACTATTGACATTTTTCTCTTCAATAAGTTGTTTGATCTATTGGTTCATTTAGATCCTCTTTTTGCATTATTCAGCATATGCATTGTGTGGAAATGGAGTTTTAAAATGGATGCTCCAGACTTACAGTGCAATATGTACTCCTTGCCACGAGGCGCATATTAAGCTCTAAACTTTTTGTCATTAAAAATAGCAGGCAACATAATAAAAGTACTGTCAAAAGACAGTTTGTCTTTTGTTTCATTTTAATGCAATTGAAGAAGTCTGTTTCACAAGAATCAACAATACCCTAGGCAACCTATGGCGTGGCCCAATGGTCAATGACGTGGGTTGAGAACAATGAAGTCTAAAGTTCAATAAACAAAAAACTCTAGATGATTTCTTCTCAACTGTCCGAGACAAAGTTATGTAATACTTGTGTTAGTGATAGGTAGCAGGTATCATTTGGAATTAGTCAAGACGCGCACAAATTAGCCCGGACACCATGATTATTAAACAAGAAGAAATAAGACACCAACAAGAAGGCATAACAAATAATAGAGAAAGTCAGAAAACATAACAGTCCATACTGAGCAGAATAATATGATAAACAAAGCATAAGAAACAATAGGAACTAGCAATAACCGAAGAACAAAAAACTACGAAACCAATGCTAATATTATCTACACCAGGCCTGCCCCATGGACAACCCTCAACTACCTTCTACCCTTCTACCTAATTCACACCAGGCCTACACCATAGACAACCCTCAACTACCTTCTACCCTTCTACCTAATTCGCGACCCCCATATCCAAAAGGAATTGACAATACCCCGGTTGAGGTCTCTAACTAAACTACCAAACACATAATGAGACTATTCTGTCACTAAAAACTACAACAACAAAACACTCTGAAAAGATTATAGCTTTTCAATTTATTTTTTTTAATTGAAGCACACAGCAACTTCAGCATTTCGAAAAAATAGGGAGCTATTTCAAACTCACAAAGTGCAGAATCAAACTAAGTCAAAATCAGTGACAAAAGAACAACAATTAAGTCCAGCAAAAAAGCTAAAACTCAATTAAAACACTTGAATTTAGATTTGAAGCATACGATTTCGGGATTCTAGCTCCTTACTGGAGTTTGTTCTAATAATTTGTACATCTTCAATTTTCATGGATTTTTTTTTTCAAAAAGATACCGGATTTGGACCAAAGTTACTAGATTATGCAGAACTTGTAAGATCTACTCTAGCTCCGCACCCTGATCTCCATTAAAAACACCTCAATACACACTTACAACACCAGAAATTACAACATACCAAACTCCACAGAGACGGAATAAAAGAGCAACAACATGATAAATAAAGAGAAGACGGCGAAAAGGAACTTACCGGAGAAGCACCGGCGGTATTGTATGACGGAAGAACGGCGGCGGATTGAGATTCACTGACTAGATTTCTCTGCGGCGACGGGTTGAGTGAGGAATTATATGACCGATATACCCCTCTTTTTAGGGTAATTTTGATTTTATTATTCTCTTATTTCAATAAGTAACGCAAATATTAGATTATTTTATTTAGATAATTTGTGATGATATTTTAAGAAGTAAAATATGTGATAATTTGAGTTTTAAATTCGATATTTCTACAATTTAATAAAAATATATTGTTTGGAAAAAAATTAATATATTTAGGCACACCTGTATCTAGACTTCAAGTTTCACCCTTATTTCTAAATAGCAGACGAAAAGATCCTTGCACGAAAAACAAAGAGAAAGTTCATTTATCAAAAAATTATCTCGTAAAAGGATACATGAATCGGCATGGATACTTGCATCGTAGCCCTTGGGTGTGGCTTTTTCTCGAAATTTAGATGAAGGCTAAATATTTGATGTCCATAATTATGT
The DNA here is from genome assembly GCA_025774065.1 of Solanum ossicruentum. Classification (NCBI taxonomy): domain Eukaryota; kingdom Viridiplantae; phylum Streptophyta; class Magnoliopsida; order Solanales; family Solanaceae; genus Solanum; species Solanum ossicruentum. The sequence continues at coordinate 2,586,518 of JAOTQR010000100.1, read as the reverse complement.
TACTAATATTTAGACTTGTCCTATTTTTCAAACATTAGCACCAAACATAGTATTAAATGCGAGATATTTAGTGCAATTTAGAATGATTCAATCGATGTTTGTTTAATCAAGCAATGATCCTTTTCTTTCTTAAAGTTACTAATTGTATATTTAAAAACTTATACAAAGTATCCACATCTTAATCACGCTCATTGAACATGAATATGTCGAGACAAATAACGAATCCATGCAACATAAAATGTACAAGTGTCCAAATGTTAGGAGAAAATTCATCTTTAAATGATCAAAATAATGCATGAGTCGCAACATCAAAGTCTGAGCTTGATTGAGCAAGGGTGGCCACTTCGTGATATTGTGTCAATTCCAATTTTGAACTATCACACACTTGTTTCATAGTTTTCAATTGACAGATAAGCCAACGTTAATAGCAAGGGAGAAAGCTCATGGTGTAGTGGACCTCAACTTATGAATGAAGTTGTAGATGATTTAGTTTGAAACCTTTATCAAGCAAATCATTTGTTTGTTCCTTCAACTCTCTCAACTCTGTTGGAGCCATACAATACGGGGATAGAAATAGGTCGAGTCCTTGATAGAGTATCTACGCAAACTCTATCTCCTGCTTGGGAGGTAACACATCAGGATACTCACGTACAACCAATATTCTGTTTTACATATATTTTGTCAACATAAACAAAAGGAAACTCCAAATTGACATTTATCCTATGTGCAGGTGAGAAACTGCCTTTATACCAATTTCATGTCAAGCAGATATGCCGAATTTGTTTAATGTGAAAGAGTATTACAAGAACCGTGAAATCAAGAAAGTCGTAGAAGATAGGCATAATACATAGATAGACACTTAAAGTTGGTGTCACCTAACAATTACACGCTCAAACTTTTAGTATGCATATGTTGACACCCCAATTCGTCTCTATTGTGTCAGTTGAACACTCTAACTTACAAAATAATCATCTAGACACCTCTGTAATTTGTGTCACGGGAGTGTCAGGTGTCCACGAGACACAATGGGGTTGAGTTAGAGTGTTTAGTTGTTAGTTGAGACCAATTTGAGGTGTTTAGATGTGTACTCTCAAAGTTGGAGGATGTACAAGTCAGGTTTGAGTGTCTGTTTATGTATCGTGCCAAGAAAATAATGTAAAATTTGTCGCCTAAGAAGCGGAGATCTTGACAAACAGAGATAATATAAATGGGTGAAATTTGTTTAGCTATCTCAGAAAGTGAAAAACTGTATATATAGTAGGTCATATTTCTCTTGTTACAAAGGTCCCCATGAAAAGCTGGGGAGCTTTTCTAGCTCTAACCTGGGACTACATGTCTCATCGGGTGCTCTTCCAACAGGCCTGTCGATCTTCACCCGTGCAAATATTCTTGTACAGTCATATAGAGAGGTTTGATTGTATAAGCATGGATTGGAAGACGGATGAAGAGCTAAGCTATCTCTGAATGAGAGGTATGAGCTTTCCTCTGTATACGTGGGCTCATACCTGAAGTTTGATACTCTCGGTTTACTCTTGAACATCGTGAACATGGATTTAATGGTGATGAACTTGGGGATTGATATCCGTATCCCTTTGAGGCGATTGCTGGTGATCTTGAATATGTCTTTGGCGTTCGTGTTGGAGAAGACATTGGTGATGAATGTATTCTATTAACTCTAGCTGGTGAAGATCTTGGTGAGTCATTGATCGGTTTCTCTGCACAAAATGGTTCAATATTATACTCATGTTTTGATGTTCTCAAACACTAACGATTCAACTGAGATAAAAACATCAGACTGACTGAGAATCAAGAGACAAAATAAGACCTACTCCCTCTGTTTCAATTGTTTGTCTTACTTCCGTTTTTAATCTGCTTCAAAAAGAATGTCTCGTTGCCTTTTTGACAACTCTTTAATTTCAACTTTCCACGTAACATATTTAAGACCAAAAGATTAAAGGGCATTTGGTACATTTCATATATCTTTAGTTTAAGAACACAAAATTCAAAAGTCTTGTTTACTTTTTAAAACTCCGTGTCAAGTTAAAATCAGACAAGAAAATTAAAACAGAAGAAGTTGCTTTGTTTTGTGTTATATTTGGGAGGTGGAGGTGGTTAGTAGAAGGCTAACCTGATATAGTGCTAGTCCTTGCGTCCTGCACTTTGTTGCGCGATGAATCTTTCTTGGCTGCTGTCTTTTGATTGATGGGCTTGGATGCAGTTGTCTCGTGATTCTCGGATGACGTTGAAATTTGATTAGCTTCTGGAACTGTCTTCTCTACAAGGTTAAATATCTTTTGGTTTATTCTTCTGATCCTCAAACTTTTACTTTGCGCGTCATCGTCATGAAGTGGTTTGTCATTGGCAGCTAATGACTTTTTCTGATCTAAAGTCTTGGAACGTCGTAATTTCTGATCATCAGATGAAAGCTTCTTCTCATGAGCCTCGGAAGTGATTAGCTTCTGATCATCAGATGCATGTTTCTTCTCATGAGCCTCGGAACTGATTAGTTTCTGATCATCTGATTTGTTTTTCTTTGCTCGAGTCTCAGAACTCGTCAGTTTCTGATTATAAGACACAATTTTCTTCTCTGTAGTCGGAGGAGATACTAAATTTTTCTCAGATGATTTCTTCTTCTCTGTAGTCTGTGGAGATGCTAAATTTGGCTCAGCTGATTTTTTCGTTTCTGTAGTCTCTGGAGATACTAAATTTGGCTCAGCTGATTTCTTCATCTCTGTTGTCATCGGCTCAGCTGGTTTCTTCGTCTCTGTAGTCCGTGGAGATACTAAATTTTGCTCAGCCGGTTTCATCTCCTCTGAAGTCGTAGGGGATAGTAAATTTTCTTCAGCTGATTTCATCTGCTCTGGAGTCTGAGGAGATGCTAAATTTTGCTGAGCTGCTACGCTTGATGAAGGTTTTTCGTCACCTGCTTTTGGAGACATTGCCTTCTCTTGGTCGGCCAAAAATTTGAGTCGTTGGTTCTTGCTCATCGTTGAGATGATCCTTTTCTCCAGTGTGTCAACACGCGGTGACCTATTAACTATTGGTGATGATACTGCTCCTTTCCTGTCCGGACTATCAGCAAAGGGAAACGTTTCATCTGCTGCTGCCACAGATGAGAATCTCCTCTCGGAACTCTCAGAACCAACTGATGCTTGATCAAATAAGAGAAGTCTTCTATGTGGTATCTCGGAAATAGCTGACCTCTGATCAAACAATCTTGAATCTTTCCTGTCAATTATCTCGGAGCAAACTGACCTTCTATCACTCGGTGCAAGAAAGAGATCATCCATCGCAGACAATTGCCCGTCATCACTCAGCATTGATTCTCTCCTATGGACCGAAAAACCATCATTTGATGGATCCCAGTTCTTTCCAAAAATCTTCTCTTTCTCAATGAGCCGGTAAGCAAACATTTGAAAAGGAATCTGTGATACCGGGTTCAAACTCGTCTTGCTCTCCTCTTCAGCAAACTTCTTCGAGTAGGCAGCCTCGATGTCACAGTAATCTACAAGTGGAGGGGCAGTTTCAGGCTGGCCATGTTCCGGATTTATGACAAGGACCTTCTTGATGTAACGAAGAATCCTGCATATAGACGAGAAACGTGGACGAAGATGTGGATTTGTGTTCCAACATCTTCTTGTTAAGTTGACAAGGTATTTAGGTGAAGGATAGGGAAATAGAGGCCTCTCCCCAGCTCTGACGTTACGCACAACTTTCTCCCCTTGCAAATGGCCTTCATCAAACGGAACCTTCCCCGTTAAAATTTGGAAACAAATCATTCCGAAGCTATAAACATCAGCTTTCTCTGTGTACTTGTAGACACACTTGCTTCCTGGTTTTTCTTGTTCAGCTAGAACTTCCGGGGCATACCATATGATGGAATCAGCCGCGTTGTGGTTAGCAGTCTTGTAAGTACTTTTGATTGAAGTTAAGCCAAACCCTTTGAGTTTCGCGTGAAAATAGCTCTCAGCTGAGGAATTCCTTGCTCTAAGAAGTACATGAGACGGGTTCAACTCCCCGTGATAGATCTTTCTCGAGTGCAGATACTCCATCCCTTTTGCAATCTGAAGCATAATATCGACTGCAGCAGACGTTGAAAAAGGCAGTCTCTTCCTCAGGCCAGAATGCTCTTTTATGTACGTTGCAAGCGTATCGTTCATCAGCTCCATAACAAGGTACCCTTCTTTCCTCTCTTCATCATAAAAACCACAGTGATATTGCAGAATGTTAGGATGAGACAAAGAAAACACCAAAGAAATCTCATCATGTAACGGTTCAACCTCTCCGAAAAAGTTCCTCAGAGCAAAACTCTCTCCTAACCATTGTATCTCCTTAACATGTCCGCCCCACGACCCTAAACGTCTCTTCACATGATAGTCATTTGATCCAACTAAGACTGAACTCGGCAACATGATCTTGTTAGTTGACTCAACACCATCTAATTTCCTTAACAGTAAGTCTCCAAGCCTTTGTTCATACTTCAACAAAGTTTCTGTTTTCTTTTGCTTAATCATATCGATAAGCAACCATCTATCCTCTTTCCAACAACTCTCCAACCGGCTACATATTTCGCGAGTTACCATATACTGCTTCCCAGAAATCCACTGAAAAAATCTCGGATCAATGAATTCCCTATCATATTTCCTCATTAACGCGGTTCTCCTCTTCTGCATTTCCTCCTCATCGAACCCCGAGATTTCTGCAGCAGTCTCAATAGCTTCAATAACAACAGGGAAGCAACACAGCAAGTTATGAATATGAAATTCAACACAATCTCTGTTCATATGGAGACTTATGGCTTTCCCCCACAAATCTTTAACATCCAAACAGTATTTTATGTACGCTTCGCCTTCTTTAAAGATCCTATGAAGTTCTTTCATTGGCAACTCAAGAGCTTTCCACTTTATATTCATCTCATTTAACCTTAAATTATGTTTGATTTCTTCAGAAATGGTATCAAAAGAATGAACAAACATATCAACTAGAAAAGAACATTGCCTTTGATTGATTTGGATATCATTTTTCAATACCATTAGAGCCTTCAAACTACCAACTACTTCACCAATTTGCATAAATTGATCCATTCACCTTTTACGAGTCGCAAAAAAAACTTCAATTCAAGAAAGACCTACAATAGAGCCACAAAAATTAGATTGAGCCCAACCTTAAGTTACCAATAAAGTGAATATATGTAATGTAATTCTACAATTGCGCCAAATCATGAAAGGCCAAGATTATAACAACAACATACCCAGTGAAATCCCACAAGTGGAATCTGGGAAGAGTAAGATATACCCACACCTTACCACTGTCTCACAGAGATAGAAAAATTGTTTCCGAAAGACCCTCAACTCAAATATAACAGTCCCAAAATAAAAAATACTAGATACAAAAACAACTATACGAAAGGCCAAGATTCAAATCCCAAAAATGCTAAAACATATATGTATATATATATTGATAACCATGGTGTCCAAATTAGCCAGCTTTAGCCCTTGTTGACAAATTCACGAGATACCTATTATCTCTTACCAGCACATGTATCATTTAACCCATCTATCAAGGCTTGAAATGATTGAAAGAAATCACTAAATATTTTTGTTTATTTGGGATTTATTCAAACTTTGTTGGGCAAAGTCGCGTGAAAAGTAGCAAGTATCTAATAAAATAGTCGAGGTGCACGCAAGCTGGCTTACACCTTCATCGTCATTTAAAATTTTAAAAGGGAGCTTCTCCTCCCTAATTGATACTCTTATCTCTATCTTATCAAACATGAATATCAATCTATTGAATATATAGATTAGAACTACATAGAAAAAGCAAGAAATTGCACCAAATGAGGATCCATAATATTAATCTATAAATTATCATGAAATGAACATATCCCTAACAATATTTTCCCAAAAAAACTAAGCCATTTACAAATTAAAATGAGGGTTTGCACCTTTTTCAACAAGAGAAATACTGAATTTTTATTAGATTTTTTTAAGAATAAACCCAATAAAAATTCAGCTAGAACCCAATCTTGATCAAATCAAATCAAATCAAATCACCACCTTCTTGATAATAATAATACCCTCCAGGAAAAAAAAATTAAAATGCCAGAAAAAAAACTAACCCCATCATTTTGTGTATAATAAATAATTAATGATAAAGGGGTAGTTGAAACAAACAAAAAAAAGTTTTTTTAGTCCAAAAAAATGAAAACTTGATCAAAATTTTTGGAAATTGTAATGGTCAAAGTTGAAAGTATGAGGTTGGTAATAAAAGTGACAAAAAAAAAGTTGTAATTATTTTGTTTTTTTTTTTAATTTCTTTTCTCAATTGTTTTTAACCAACATAAAGAATAATTTTGGAATGGCTTGATTCTTTTTGATCTCTATGTTATCATGTCCACTAAACTTCCGTTATTTTGGGGATTGATTTAAATATTATACCGTAAATTTTGGATAAAGATTTTTCAAATTATTCATCATTTTAAAATAAAATAAAATAATATAAATACGAATTTATATAACTTCCAGACACTTACAAAACCATCGAATCAAGAAAAGGAAACAATATATGTTTTCTTTATACTTTCTATATTTTTTTAAATATATTCGTTAAGAAATATGTTAATCGTTTTAATTTGACGCGGGGCTTAGAAAAGGAAAAAATCTTTTTATATTAAATCAAATATATATCAAATATATTGAAATTCTTTTAATCTTCTGATGTTAAACATATCATTCAGAAATTTGAAATTAAAGAATTGTTTAAAAAGAAGAGGGACTTTTTTTTTAAAATGTTGAAACAAATGAAGTAATATTAATTAGGGGAGATATTTGATTAATATACTCTTATTTATATTTAAATTTTCATGGAATGTTTACTCTATATAGGTGGCATCTCCATTAATGACAAATATCTATTAAGTATAAAATAGTAAAAGTAATTATTATTCCTTATTTTTAAGAAAAATAATAAATAATTTGATATGATTATTTGTAAAAATTTGATAAATAATTAAAGAAAAAGAGAAGCGAACAACATCGTCAACATGTATCTTTGATATCAGATACATTTTGAAATACAATATATAAGAAGGGAGATGAACAAAAGAGGAAGATAGAAGAAAGGCAAGTGAGAAAGTATATCTTAAATATATGCGAATCACATTTAAAAATAATACATTTGAAATAAATTACTTCTAATTAATCTCTCTCTCTATATATATATATATTTGAATGTGTCAAAATACATATATTTGAAGGAAAAAAGTGATTAAAAAATAATTGTCTAAACCAATATAAATGTACATAATTAAAACCCAAACTAGTGATTTCTTTCATTCGCCCAATCCGACGATCATATTCTAAAGCTTACACAAAACTCATATTTTTTGGAGCCAATTTCAACTAATATCAATTTTTTTTCAAAATTATCAAAAATCTCTTTTTCTTATACAAAAAATGAAATAAGTGATACATGTCGAACAGGTAGGAGCATCAAGAAATTTTAATTATGAGACATAGAGAAGTGAGGATTGTATTTATATCAATAAATGTTGCAAAGATTTTTATTTTTTAAAAGAGTAGGGATTATATGAAATTACGTAAACATAAATTATGTATTTTTGTAATTTTTGATATATTTTTTGATTAATTTTTAAAGTTAAATAAATTAAATTAATTTTTTAAAAATTTATTTAATTATAAAAATAGAAACGGGACGGAGGGAGTAATCTGGGAAGGAAACTGTTGTTAGATTTAAAAGGAAAGTTTTTTCAGTTTTCTCTTTATAAAATATCTCTCTGCATTCGGCTCTCTTTCGAGATCTTCGTTGGAGGCTGTTCGCAGAGAGAAGAAGAAACGAATTGATTGATAGCAACAAAAATGGCGATGAGATCTGGAAAGTTGCTGTTTGGTTTCGTTGTAGCATTTGCTCTGGTTTTCTCGGTCGTTTTCCCGGCCGTTCAGGCACATGAAGGTTTAGCTCCGGCACCTGCTCCGGCCAGCGACGGTAAGTCTAATTTTTCTTCTTTTTTTTTTTCATTTTCAGTTTATTTATGTTTTGCTTTATTGACATTGGTGAGGATTCATGATTCAAAATTAATTAATTTGTAGCAATATGCATGTTTCGAATTTGAGGATCAGAGGTTTCGGGTTTGAGTCTGGGTTAACTTATGGGGATCTATGAATTTGGATTAATTGGGATCCAATGTGGGTAGCATACAGCAGAGGAATTTGAGACAGCTGTTATACCAGATCCTTTAAATTCATGACTGCTTGAATTTGTTTGTTTGATTAATTTGGACCCAACATAAACCTACCAATACCTGAAGAAAATATGCTTTTTTTAAAAAAAAAATTGTCTAAATTGATGATATCAATAGGTTAAATTTTAGTCTTGTCAGACGGGGAGCCTTGCTTAGTCAAATGTAGAAACAGTCTCGTGTAGGGATATAGGATGAAAGGGCTTATAATAGCTCCTTGCACTTGGTCCTTCCCCGAAGCACAGCATAGCGGAAGCTTAGAAATGTAGAATAAGGTGGCTTATAGTATAACCTTGTGTCTAGTCCTTCCCCGAATCTCACGCATAGCGGGAGCTTGCCTCTTGTAAAAATCTAGAGTGAGGTGGCCTATAATAGACCTTTGTGCCTGGTCCTTCCCCAACTCTCACGCATCACGGGAACTTTTGGAAATAGGCTCTTGCAGAAATGCAGGGTAAGACGGCTTATAATAGCCCGTTCTTGGTACTTCAAATTTGAGGCATAGCAGGAGCTTAGAGCATCATGTTGCCCCTTTTGGTATTCTTGCGTTGGATATTTTTTATCATACCTCAACCTCTCGGCCCGCAAAGGTAGGAGTACGGTCTGCCTATGTTTCCCTGTCCTCAAACCCACTTATGAGATCACAATGAGTTTATTGTTATTAGTATAAGTATGTTTACATTAGATTCAATTGGTGGCAGCGTGGGGGTTCAAAAAAAGAAAAAGAATCCAAAAAGGGCTACACTTGGGATTTAAATGTATATTTCTCTTATGATAAGGTGGATTAGAAATTCTATGTATAAGAAGTTCATCTTCATGACTTTTCGGTATTGAATCCCTTTGTTTGCATGTGGTTCTACCTCTAGGTCCAATGTTTTTTAGGATCTTTTAATCTTAACAGTAGGGAAATGAATCTTGTTTATAATATTGAATTAGAATGGGTATGAATGGAGCAATATGAACTGTAAGGATCCATATAAATGACTCCAACTAGTTTTTCAGCGACAATTAGTTAGTTGTTGGAAGCTCTGTGTGTGTGAATTCTGAAGACAATAGGTGGAAGTGAATCCAATGCTTAGATGACTGGAGTTTATTACTTAGATGGTCACTCTCTCAATCTAGTTTCTAGTTTGGTGTTTATTTGTGAATTTGTCCATTTTAGATTATGGTCGTGGATAGATTTCGGTATGCAATAGCTTTGTGATGTGAATATATATAGCCTTATTTTTACTTCAACATCTACTTTGTTAGCTAACTAATTGATCCTCGCTCATATTTGCCTGCCTATTAGGAGAGAATTATGGACCTATGCGATATTTCACCAAACACTTTCATTATTTGCTATATCTAACTTAACTTTGAAAGTTTGGATGGGATCTCAAAGTACATAGCATAGATAACAAATTCGTATTTATTCTTGAGATTCTAAGTTCTATCTAATGAATGATTATCTTCTTGGGATGGTAAGGAAATATCAAATCCCATGAAGTCTTTTGGAATTTATTTCCCATTGAATTAGATAGCATTATTTATCTATTTCTACTCGAGTTTCGGTTTGTGTCCAACATATATATTGGTATTTGTTCACCCTATTAGTGTGCATTAAAAGGAGTCAACTTACACCTATGATGCTCAGACTCTCTAAAAAAGGTTTCCGCACCCATGTTGCATCCTAAAAAGTGCATAATTTTTGGAATATCCGGCACATATCAGGTGATATTTTTGAAGAGTATGATAACACAGATTTACACCGGTTTGTTCAGCATAACACCCGCAAAATGCAAATATCTTCTTATAGTACTAATGGTTTCACATGAATTAGTAGGTTTTTCTGAGACGCTTTATGTATATTAGTTTGAGGTCATTATAGAATCTCACAAGTTTCAAATTTTGAATTCGTCTTTGTACGAAAGTATTTTAATTGTTGTAGTTGTTTTGCAGGTACAACAATTGACCAGGGGATTGCATGTGTATTAATGTTGTTGGCCTTGGCAGTGACATACCTTGTTCATGCTGCTGATGTTCCTTTTTAATTAGCTTCTGAAAAAACAATGGATTTACTGAACATCATTGGTGCTGTGAGTGCCTAGGTTTATGGAAATTTTTACAAAGTTTTTTCTTGAAAATGTGTTGTTATTACACCTAGGACACTTATATTTAGTCATCCTCCGTATGTAGGAACAATCTTAACTTTCACGAGCAAATCTGTTGTTGATGTTCCAACAGTACTTATACGACTCTTGGTTAACCTTTTCATTATTCTTTGTATGGATAAAATTATTCAATATGCATACGATTTCTCGTAGGTATTGTGTTGTATATTTCTGTTGCTGTTGTATATTGCTGCATATCGACGCTACTGCTATCTGTATTGTTGTCTGTTTTTTGTTTTCTGTTGGTTTTCTGTTTACTGCTATCTATATATATATATATATATTTTTTTTTATTTTTTTTTTTAATTTTATTTCTTTTATTTTTTTATTTTTTATTTATTTATTTTTTTTATTATTATTATTATTTTTTTCTTTTCTGTTTCTGGGGGTGCGAATAGTA